>NQII01001936.1:32643-44350 GCA_002778355.1 Clitarchus hookeri | reverse complement strand
CTTATTACTTAGTGGTGTAAAAAATAGATATAAATCTATTCTCAGACCTACCGAGTACACATAAAAAATTTCATAAAAATCGGTCCAGCCGTTTCGGAGGAGTTCAGTGACTAACACTGTGACGGGAGAATTTTATATATTAGATTCTTGACGTCCTTACAATCAATAAAGGAGGAGTGGCAGTTATAGCACCCATATCTCCTCCCCTCCTTCCCTTGGCAGGCAACTAATAAGTGAATTCCATATATACCATGAACGATAACATAACAGCCATAGCACAAAGTAAACAAGAGATAAGATAAGCATTATCTCAAGGTCATGAACTTAGAAAAATTTCGCAGTGGTTATCTCTTTTAAACACAGCAACACACAATAGTACTAGTGTGCTATAAATGCCACTGATTATGTGGTTATATCACCTCAAAATGTGAACCACAGAACCAATTTCGGTCAATCAAACTTTATTGTCATTTATGCATTATCCACAAGCTCTACATGATGAATAACATGCAAATTTCCAGTTGTACAACAGGCGATGAGTAAATACTAATTACTATGGTCTGATTAACAACACCTTTATGTACTGGCACTGTCTTCCAACAAATTATATCACGTGGATCCTTTTCAGCCATACTCGTAAACATCGGGTTACCAGCATTATGACGCTTACATGAAAAACAAGTTGTCCGAATTTTAGCCGACCACAGTGGCTATAGTGTAACTTCTTCTAAGATGGTGATAAACTGATTCCAGGAAGTCTCCTCGCATATTTTCTATGAAATCATGAGCTGCACAATCCGTAGAATTCGATTAATATCCACCCTGATCGACAGATCGTTGCATGTCCATTGTTTTCCGGCCGAAAAAGAGAGCCATTCCAATGGATTTCGGCCTTGACATGCCATAAGAGAAGAACAAACGTAAGAGCAGTTAATGATATATTCTTGGCCAATGTTGGTGAATTTCGATTTATTTACAACACCCTTCTTAGCAGCCAATTTTCTCTTCTTTGCAGCGGACTCCTCAACAGGCTTGCTAGATTCAGCGACAACCTCAGGAGACAGTGAACGAGACTTTTCACAAATATATGGATTAGACATAGCAGAAGTACAGAAGAGATGGCACTGGACTACTGAAGACCAAGTGATGCGGACTGCTGCTGTGCTTGCAAAATGAAACCTCTGCAACGACTGTCCCAGCTTCGAAAGCGATAGGCTCGTCAAAAAGATTTTTGACATTTAACTCAATAGGGGTATAGTCACCATAAATACTCGTCACATGCCCTGCATAAATATGTTTCATGGCCTCTCCACAATGTGCAACAGGGCAATAAATAGGAGGTATGTGAAGACCAATACCCTCAAAAGAAGAAGTTGTCCTAACTTCAAAAATATTCTTACATCCGGGACTACACAGTCCACCAGTATGCAAAGCGGCAACTTAAAAATTGACAATGACAACATTCTCTAAGAGAAAACTCAAACAGACTTGAAACTACACTGAAGAGCCAAAAAACTGGTACACCTGCCATGTAGGGCCCCCGCGAGCACACAGAAGTGCCACAAGACGAAATGGCAAGGACTCTACTAATGTCTGAAGGTATGCAGGAGGCAATTCACACCATGAATCCTGCAGGGCAGTCCACAAATCCATAGGAGTGCGAGGCAGTGGAGATCTCTTCTGAACAGCATGTTGCAAGGCATCCCAGATATGCTCAATAATGATACTGTCTGGTGATTTATGTGGCTAATGGAAGTGTCTAAAGTCAGAAGAGTGTTGCTGGAGCCGCTCGGTAGCAACTCTCGATGTGTGGGGTGTCGCATTATCCTGCTAGAATTGTCCATGTCCGTGGGAATGCACATTGAACATGAATGGGTGCAGGTGATCGGACAGGATGCTTAAGTTTCTGTAGCCTGTCATAGTAGTATCTAGACATATCAGGGGTCCCATTTCACGCCATCTGCACACACTCCATACCATGGCAGAGCCTCTACCAGCTTGAACAAACCTCTGTTGACATGTAGGGTCCATGGATTCATAAGGATGTCTCCATACCCGTACACATCCATCCGCCCCATACAATTGGAAATGAGACTCGTCAGACCAGGCAATATGTTTACAGTCATCAACAGTCCAATGGCGGCGTTGGCGGGCCCAGGCGAGGCGTAAAGCTTTGTGTCGTGCAGTCAACAACGGTACACGAGTGGGCCTTCGGCTCCGAAAGCCCATATCAATGATGGTCCGTTGAATAGTTCGCACGCTGGCACTTGTTGATGCCCCAGTATTGAAATCTGCACCAATTTGAGAAAGGGTTGCACGTCTGTCACGTTTAATGATTCTCGTCAGTAGTTGTTTGTCGCGTTCGTTCACGATATTTTTCCGGCCACAGCGATGTAAAAGTTTTGATGTTTTACCAGATTCCCGATATTCACGGTACACTCGTGAAATGGTCGTACGCGAAAATCCAAATTTTATCGCTATTTCGGAGAGGCTATGTCCAATCTCTCGTGCGCCGACTATAACACTACGTTCAAACTCACTTAAATCTTGATAACCTGCCATTGTAGCAGCAGTAACCGATCTAGCAACTTTACCAGACGCTTGTTGTCTTATATAGGTGCTGCCGACCGCAACACGTTATTTTGATTGGTGCCATACCTCTGTTATTTGCATACGCACGCCTATACCAGTTCTTTTGGCTCTCCAGTGTATATATGTAATAAGACTGCTGCAATTAGAATTTATTCATCGCCTGGCCTGTTTTTCTTTAAGCAGTTGTAGTTCGAGCTTGGAGATGGAATTGAGATTTATAGGAAGCTAATTGGTACAACTAAAATTGTGCATGTTCTTGATAATGTAAAGCTTTTGTAAAATGCATAAATGAAAATAAATTTTGTTTGACCCAAATCGGTTCAGTGTTTCTCGCTTTGCTGTAACATAGCCTCAACACCAGCAGCATGTATAAAACACTAGTACTACTGTGTGGTGCCACATTTAAAAGATTTAGCTTTGGGAGATAACAGCTGCGAAATTTTTCTAAGTACATGACCTTGATCGGAGTAACTCTCATTCATTGTTTAACTTGTGCTCAGGACAGAGTACACATACAGACCGCTTATTTGCCCTTCTCCAAACCTTAGGTTTGATGTAGCGGCCAAAGATAACGTCCTTCGGGATAACGCCGAACATGCCACGAAAACAATACCGTACCAGAAGATCTTATTAACTGCGTAAAGTGTATCGTAATATTCTAATAGTGAACTATATATAGCCCTTGAAAATACATTGCAATTTGCATGATGTGCATTGTGGTTTACAATGAAAAACAATAAAGTGATAAAGATTATGTGGCAACACTTTTTATAGCATTTTCAATATTTTTATAGTGAGTCTTTGCTACTACCTGAAAAAGAGTATACGTGCATAAAACACTTTTAAACATATAGAGAATTGTTACGTTTTAATTTTAAAACTTTTAAATTAATATCAAAATAATGTTTATTTTGTCAAAGGGAATTTTGGTGTGGTTCAGTTCGAGTTAGAATGTTCCACCGCCAGAGTCAAAACATGAATCTCTAATTAGGTATAAACGGTGCTTGTTAAATACATAAATTATTGTTGCTGTGATCTGTTTATAAGAGTTATACGATTCTCTAATTAGATTCTCATAAAGTTACAGGATTAATTAGTTCTCGGCGACGATGTTGTAGACACTTTGTACAATCAGTATTCTGTTATCCGTGCAGGGAATTTCTCGCATCAGTTTTCCGTATTGCTAATAATTTTAGCAGTAATTATGAAGGATTGATCAGGTTTTTTAATATGGCTGGACCATAATTATGACTTGTGGAAGTAGAAGTCACTACACTGACTTTGGTAGCATAACTTGGGCGTGTGGCCTCTAGTCGTGAGGAGTGTGACCCGTTCCTTGTGTAGATAGTTCCTACATTTTCTGCTAGGTGGTGTGTGTAGGTCGACAAGGGCTCTGGGGGAAGCCGTGTTCGGCATCAGTAGGCTATTTTGTTGTGGCACCGTTTGTGACGTAAATGATGCTGTTGCCAGCTTGCTATGTCATAGAGTTTGACGTGCAGTCTTGATAGGCTTCGAATGAATATTTCACTTTTGAACCTACTTGTCCTGTGCGCTTGTGATTCCTCTATTGGCTGATACAGGAGCTGCGATCTGTGCCACGAGAAAAGGCATCGTGACGCTTGTGCTATTATGATGTCCGCATGGTGTGGTTGTATCTGGGTGGCGGTGTTGACACGTCATACGTGTTTCATTTTCCTCCTTGCTAGCCTGGGCGGAGTCTGTATCTCGCACAGCTGCTTGTCGGACGCCCCGAGGGGGGCGGCAGCCACTTCTAGCTGTTGCTGAAACTGTGTTCGATGAGAATTGGATGTTGGATATTTGTTCATGTTTAGGCAGCATCCTGTTAACAACTGCTGCTACACTGACACCCCATTCCTCTGCTGGAATACCCAACAGTATAAACACTGTGTTTGTTCTTACATTGCTCAACTTGGATGATGTAGACCATCCTGTATTATTATCAGGTTTGCACTCAAGGTTTTGGTCACTGTTACCTGCGGTATTGGTGCCACCATGGTTGGTATTGACGACTGGTGTTGCAACAGTTGTTGAAAATGTAACAGGTGAAAAGCTGAAAAAATCTATATTGGACACCCATCTGCAAATGACCGTCATATCATAGTCTATAAATGGGTTTGTGGCTTAAAATTTATAACATGTCGAACACAATTCTGCAATGTGAATTCCATGCTATTCGTGGCACTCGATGTCGCGCTGGCTGACAACTCGCGTTGAGCACGTGTACCAGCTGGCTGGACTAGGGAGTGGTATTGACTCTCCCAAGACCTTTCAGGTCCCCAGGGAACGTACCGGTCGCCCGGTTGTTTGACTGGCGCGAGGAAAGTCAGTTTACACACAGCACTCATACTCACTGTTGTGGTTCCCAAGTCGATGAATTGTATTCCAGTTTTTTATACACTGTAATTCAATTGCACTGTAATCCAATGGTGTTATTGTTGCGCAAACAGCGCGGTTGTTCGAAGCCACTTAGTTGCAGCACCACTTGATGTGACTGGTGTTATAGGACCTATGCTGATGTTGATGTTCGGTTGTTTGGAACATTTATATGGCCGCCAGTCGCTCAGAAAGTGTTCGGAGTGAGCACGACACTCTCTCGATATTCTGTAGGGGAAGGGGGGGTGTTTGTTGAGTGATCGGCTGGAAGCTACCCCAGCCCTATAACTCACATTTAATTCACGGTTGACAGTGGAATTGTGGGGCATTATGTTCGCCCTACGATGGTTATACAGTCCTTTAGTAATATAACATATTGTAATGTGTCGCTGGTCTGCGCCGCTAACCTTGGCACACCCCATGCTATACGACATCGGGTGGCGAGAAGGAAGGAAGTTTGCACTATCAATTATAAAGCTGGGTGACTTGATAAGCCCATGTATTTTGCATGCTCCTGGCCTTCAGTAGATTGAATTTCTGCATTTATCTAAAGAATTTTCGATTCGTTTACTGACTTCGTTTCTCTCAGCATGACTCGGGGTGTGTGGAACCTTCCAGATGGTCAGGGCGACAGATATATAAGGGCAATGGGCCTCCGAGCTTGGAGTTTATTAGTGGCTGAGGTTTTAGCGATAGACTCCGAGCGAGAAGAGAAACTTGCGGTGAGAGAAGTGACCAACGAGAGGAAAATCTGTGACTGCGAGCATCGGCGCAGCGAATAGTACGACTGGCAGGCTGGACTAATGGACTGGATGTGTGAGTGAATGACATTAAAAATGATGGCAACAGACAGACTGAATGTGGGTTAATGATGCGTATGAGTTAATTGACTATAAACAAACACAGACATTTAGAAGGACATTAATTAGAGTTCAAATAGACATTAAATATTGTACTCACTGAGAAATAAAAGGGGTATTAGTGTAGATAGATAATTTAATGCTGTAAATACTACCTGTGTGAATAAATTAGAAATCTCATATAGTTTTTTATTTTTATTAAGACCTCCATCCCTTACGAAAAAGGACACACACCTCAGGCGCCTTGTAACAATAAAATACATAAATAATTTTCCCAGAGAAGGCTGTTCCCTGAAATGGCCGAGAAGCGGCCAGGTTGAGAAATGATGGAGACAAGACACAATGTCTGTATTGGCAAAAGGTTTAATTAAGTTAAGTTCTCTATACAGACTATAAAATGTTCCAAGTTCACTTAAGTGGCCTCGGCGCATAAAGCCACACTGATGAGTTGATATTTAAGTACCAAAGATGGGTGTGAACTAAGTAAACTCCCCGGTATGAGTCGCATGAGTGGTGGGCACGACTCGGGACCAATAAGAAAAATGTTTGAAATAAATTAAGCTATGGAAAATTGCAAGTCAGTGGAACACAAATGTCATTTGGCCCCAAGCAGAAGTACAATGACCTTACCTGTTGACTGCTGAACGACTTAAAATCATGGCGGTGCTCGGTAGGGTCTAGCCAATCGGGTGTCGCGAGAAAACAAGCATAAAAATATTGGAATATACCGAAATGAAAGTCACGAGAATTAATCTGGAATATAAGTTTACACACATAAATAATATATTAAACATCGCCNGAATTAATCTGGAATATAAGTTTACACACATAAATAATATATTAAACATCGCCGTAAAAAGATTTTGCTAGTAGAGCAATTTGGTGTAAGTTTTGTAAACTTACACCAAATCCTTGTAAACTGTTGTATTTGTATACTTACAAGATATATATCTGTACTGCTATATAAAAATTCTGGCAGAAATTCTGATATTCAGTAAACTGCTGATACCATCTCAGAAGTACAAGTTAAGATGTGTGCTACTGGCCGATGATTCACCCCTTCCCAAAATCCACTTATCGTGATGGCTACTTCTTACCGGAAACGACAGGTCTTAGTGGTTTGCAAATAATGTGTTCCTCCATGTTACAGGTGTGCAATATTAATTTTGTAATAGAACAGGCCAAGTTTTGTAAATTTATGTGATGTTAGCTGCGATAGTACGAATATGTATGTTTCTCTCAAAACTTATCACATTGTTGAAATTCTACAGGATCTCTGTAGGTAGGTTACAATATTTTTTTTGTACATATACCTGTACAACTTCCAAGCAATTTCTTGCAAAGTTTAAAAGATTTTTTTTGTAGTGTTACCTATACATTTTTGGCAACTAATTTCCTAATTTTTTTGCAGTNTTGCAAAGTTTAAAAGATTTTTTTTGTAGTGTTACCTATACATTTTTGGCAACTAATTTCCTAATTTTTTTGCAGTGTACTCAGACAACGCCTACTTATTCACATTTTTGTTTCAAGACGAGTTCTGTGTTGAAAAAGGTAAGCAAGCCTAACTGCTTTCTATCATGGAAAACAAAACCTAAGCTGTTAATTCCATGAACAACATTTCGCTCTGGAGCAAATTTTAATGTCAGAAGCAAAATCGTAGTATACATAATCGCTTATGGAATGTGAAATGCTATCTCTGAAGCAGAAGCAAAGCAAACTGTTTTAAATAACTTGTAGTTAGTGGTGCATAATAAGAATGCTGAATATGTTAGCATGGGCTTTCCATGATCCACCCATGAAAGTTAGGTAGTAACTGCCTGAAATTGGTAGGTTACAGCAATAGTCACTAAAAAATGTTTTAAGGGCAACATTTAAATGATAGGTTAGGTTAGCAAAGAACTCTTTGTGAGTCATTCCTCAAAGGTGAGAGTGGTAAGGTCAGGTATGAAACTCAATAGTTATTTTCCATCTGTAACAACAATATTCCCAGAATTTCAACCACAATGGCCCCGCTCGTCTTTGAACACGACACTAAACACTGTTTTATGTGGTTATGTTTATCCCTTTTACATAGTAAACACTCAATATCTGGCCGAGTTTTTACGTTAGGGTCAAGCTCAACAAAAAGGCAATCGTCTCTCTTCCGTTTTTTGGGGCTTTGGCGGCATGTTTTTTTGTGGTTTTACTGAGAACAAATTTAGGCTCGGAGCACTTCCTGACGGTAAACTGAAACACAGAAAGTTTTCTCTCTTGTGAAATGATTTTGTTTACTGGAACACCAAAGTTCATGTGTTCAACGTGCTTATACCAATAAATGAGATAACACAGTCTGAGACTTAAATATCATGGACAGGATCACACATTGCATATGCTATAACTAATTACTTGCGATGATAAACTACCATACTGAAACAGCTGCAAATTGTTATCTATACCCACTACAGATGATACAAAACAGGGCTGTTATGGCAGACTTCAATTACCCTGCTATTAGAACTAAATATCTCTATCTGACAATTATGATACTCCCAATAAGAGGTATTTATGAATTCAATTTACTAGTCTACATATACAGCTTAGGTAGTAATTCTGATTTTAGGATACACAAATATGGCACAAAGCATGTAGGTGATAAATTTTTACATTCTTTTAAAACAGAATATGGAAGGAATGCATTTATGTTTAAAGGTTTGCGGGTATATAACACTTTAAGCAGCAAAATTAAATTCTTGCCAGCCTTGAAAATATTGAACAAACTACCAATCTAGAAATATATACAAAAATCTCTGATTGGGATAGCACACTGCCATACTAAAACCTAGCTTCTTTCATGTACTCTTTAAGGAATTTTCCTTATGTATTTAAAATAGTTCCTAGTGAAAAAACTTATCGTAAATGTAAATGATTACTAAACTTATCCCTGGAATGCTAAATTTGGGTTTTTGAAGTAAGCAGCAGGTAAATGGTCCGAAATAACTTTGTAGTTCTTGCACATGTACTCAGGTCCGCATTTCCCCAATACTTTGTCCTGATCATATATGTGACAGTTATGTTCCCATTACTGGCATCTGCAAAGGTACATAATCCTATTATATTTCCAACATAACAGTTAAACAAGACCCATAATAAAGTAAATATTCAAATTATGTCAAATGTAACTTTGACATGAACCAGACGTCCACGAGTTCCTTGTGCCCACTCTGACTGCCGCAGTCACATCAACTCCACCAGTTGCACCAGATCGCACCAGCAACATCAGGCCAATAGTGCGTAGTGGAGGTTGGTAAGAACGGAACTTGCACCTTCTTGCCAACAGGTACTGTGTGACCGAATAAGTGGTCCTACTTTATTCAATACAAGAGGTAACTCTTGTAATAAATTAGTAGGCGATCCGAAACGGTGTTTACCCCAAAGTCACTGCTGTTGGGCATATGGTCCATTGGTCGTTAAATCGTAGCAGCTCGCGCCGCGACATACGACATTACATTGTATGTTGTATGTCGTAGTATCAACTGGTCTGTTGGTCGAAGTTGAAGAGCTAAGTACCCCAAAGTGTGACCAATAGTGCGCAGCATTATTCTATACCCATCCCACAATTTCATCTCATTCTAAGGTTTTTCAGGGGGGTGGGGTTATTGTATTAAAAGAACCATCGAGCATGGCTGCCCACACCCCTTTGACTAGGTAGACTCGTCCATCCCTTCAGGAGACAGCCCCTTGCAACACTGTAGCCAGTGAAATAAAAACGCAGCACAGAAAATGTAATACAGACACCTTTCATAGGAAAGCATAATAGTAAATTCAATGTCTCTTTGTAAGAGGTGAATTATGTTTTCTTAAAGGGAGATTGCTTATAAAGGCCTCCATCATTGTAACATTTCATTTAGTGCAGTGACACTCGCCGTCAACTTCACAAAATCAATCTTAACAGACATTTGTTAATTAACGGGGGTGTTACTAGTGTGTTTAATTTAATGCATATATTTTTTTACCATTGCAATAATGTTACATAGTGCTTATGTTATGTTTTAACATTTGGCGTTTGACGTTGGTTCACGCTGTCTGTAATGGAAGCCAATGCCATCCGCCAGTTCACATCAGCACACGAGCCAGACTGGCAGCGAGCCAGACTGGCAGCGTGGTCGTCTGCTCTGCGATCCCCTCGGTACCATCATTTAGGCTGATATCACTTCATTGCAATAGTAACTTAATTAAACGGAACATTTGATTTCTTTATGTACCGAGGGGAGAACCAACTGCACTATCACCAGAGAGCTTAACGCTACCGAGTATCCACATAACCACCATGCTTACTTGGGTCATTTTCACTCTAAGGTCACTGGCAGGCCATAAGTGCTGGGTCCATATGTCCACTTATTGAACATGTATCAAGTATGTGAGTAAACATCTTTACAAAATTCAGTGAGTGTTATTCATTGTCCTCCAGGACACATCGGGCACTACACCCCTTGTAGTACAACTACAATTTTCTAATATATNCGAGTGTTATTCATTGTCCTCCAGGACACATCGGGCACTACACCCCTTGTAGTACAACTACAATTTTCTAATATATTTCAGGCCTACCAGTCTCTACAGGGTCAAAATGTGTAAGTAGTGTAATATTAAGTGCGTAACAAATTCATTTGTATACTGACGGAGGCATCCAGGGCCCCGGGGCTGTTGACCGAATGACCCACATCAATAACTCTCTGCTGAGTTATGGTGCCGGGCAATTCTACACTCAACCAGCCCTGGGTCACCTCGACTACGTCAACTTATGTGTTAAGATCTTTTGGAAACAGGAAAAATGACTTCGATAAGTTTAGAGCTGTGTAGATGAAGCATTTATATACTGCACAAATATCGCCCAACCTTTTATTTAATTTAAAGTCTTCTTATAGTATCTAGAGTTACAATAAATTACAAAATATAGCAAATTCTAACCTCCAAATCACATAGCATCTAATGTAAACAAATGTGCCATCACGTCAAGCTGGCAGAGTGAAGGACTATCAACTTTTCGCATTAAAAAGCCTAAGCTGTCCGGTATAAGTTTCAAGTGTATTTGTTTTATTCGTTTTGAAGGAGTTAGCTCTTTTTGATCTAGTTAGATNAGCTGTCCGGTATAAGTTTCAAGTGTATTTGTTTTATTCGTTTTGAAGGAGTTAGCTCTTTTTGATCTAGTTAGATTACTTTGACCTCAAATCTCACGACTTTCGAAGAGCAAAAAGAGAAGCCGAATGGTACAAACTTTGTAATTTGTCACACAAGGCCATTTGGTATGTGGGTGAATGCGATATAGAGCAGTTTTCGTTGTGCACAACTGCAGTAACATAACCCTTCTTGCCAATATGTTCGGCTCTAAACAATATGAAAGAAGAAATATATCCCATTTCCGTCAATGCTACAGTGAAAGCAAATGTGTGTGTAGTGGTTTTGGTTAAGAATTTTGGTTTTTGTCACATTTCTAAATGGATTATTCATTGTAGTACCATTGTAAACAACCTCGCTTGGATATACAATATCGTTTGTGAAAATTACAATACTCAAAAAGAATGGTCCGAATGAATCCAAAATCTGAAGATGTATAAAACAGTGTACCAGTAATAAGTGATTACGATTACAGAGAGATGGCATACACATAGGCCCAGCAGCACCCTCTCATGTGTGGCCACAAAGGTCCGTGTTACACCAAGCCCAGTCGGTGAAAAGCCCTCCAACGAAGTGAAAGCAAGTGGCAGAAGCGACATCAAAGGGCACCATATCAGCATGTGAGTGAGTTGGAACGGTGCAGAATGATCGGTCTCAGGGAAACGGGTTTGACATACAATAACATTTCGGCTCGTACAGGGCATGCT
>NQII01001936.1:20884-32633 GCA_002778355.1 Clitarchus hookeri | reverse complement strand
AATGTTTGCACATGCCAAGTCCAGTTACACACTTTTCTGAGTGCAAACTAGGCCAGCACCCACTAGTACCCCTTCTCGTTCCCAGTGGGCCATAATTAACTTGCTAAAAGCCACCAATACACCAATACCACTCCCAGCAATAATCCCGTCTAGTGGGCTATGTTACACCTGTTCCCCAGCCATATATGGGGGTGGGAGAGTGGCTCCGATGCCATCTAATGCCAGTAACACCCATTAGGTAGGCCATCGACCAAATCTCGGCAGCAAGCTGTTGCAAAAAAATTCTACAAGCCAAAAACTCCATCGCTTACATCCCTTCCTGCGAGTGAACCAGATACACAGTATTGCATGTAAAATCGTCAACACGCCAGCCTGTCTCTCCTAAGCCAGAAGTCAAGATGAAAGTTGATGTCAATGAGGTCGGGATACCAGGTGACGTCCTTGCTGGAGTTGAGTGACACGTAGGACTTGACCTCAACAGTAAACTTTGATGTCTCGGCCAAAAACTCGTGCCTTTCACTGATCATAAGTCGGCATCAGGAGCACCAGCTGCTCCATCAATAATTTTTGTAATTCGAAAGACGACACCTTTTCGAAAGCATGCCTTTATAAAACTCGGATAACCCGAAAAAGAAGTGGCATAGGTAACTTAACAGCGATAGACTGAAACACTGCAGAATCACAATCCGAATCACTACCAGTATAGTTGCAGAGTAATTTTTAGTGGCTGTTGAGGGTGTTGCCCTTTTATAAAGTGCTTTTATAAGTCTGCCCTTGGGGCGGTGGTAGAAGGTGGGAGTAAAAAAAGAAGTCAACAGTTAAAATACCTCACAGACTGCCCCATTGGAATGAGGACCAACCTCGCATAGACCTAAACAGTACATAGGAATTGCTCCCTTCGCAGCTACTCACTACAAACTGCTGCCCAAGTAGCACACCTATGTTTACACTACGGCAAACCAGGGGCAAAATCTTACATCCTGAGTGAGGCCAATGATATATACGTACAGACGAAATCATCCCAAGTTTCCCACTAAAGATTAATTAAGTGGGATTGTGGGTGGTGCAGGACCGCAGGGTCATTAACACCCACATAAAAATTAAGTCAAAAACATATTAAAAACCTCCACAGGAGGATAAAGGACAGTCTTAAAGTAAACAAATAGGAAAAAATCTCCAGAGGAGTAGAGGTGTGCCGAAAAGAGAAATGCTGATACTTTGGCACTGTTCTTGATCCGGAGCAGATACTGGCTGGAGCAGCTCCTAGTAATCCCTGCTCCAATGCTGCGGCCGTGGACAGCTCACAATACTGCTCCGATATTACAGCACCTAACGGAGCTCCATATGTTTGCATGCAGCGAAGCTATGTTGGGTCTGTACTAACAAAAACGCTGTTATGTATTCAGAGCAGTCATAGAGCTGTACTCTACAGTTCGGATAGTAGTGTTCATGCTATAATTAATTGCTGTAATTTGTGATTTATTTACTTTGCACATAATTTGGTATAATAAATTTGCATAACACAAAATAAATAACAGGCCATGTGTATGCTAAGTTGTTTCGTAATGAATAAACAAGAGAAGACGTGCTCCATCTGATATTTTACTCCACATACTGTAGATGGCAAACGTGTTAACTATTTTTAGGACATCTGCAAAAAATTTAAAACAACATTTAGTAAGACTATGCTTTATAGTGAAATTACGAGCACGCACATGCAATATCTAGAATGCTGAACATGTCATGCCTGCATATATTTTGTTCTTGTAAAATCAATGTTATTTGTTGATACCACAATAAGTTATGTTTAATTTATTTTATTCCCTCTATATCTTTAGTGAGAGTTGTATGATATTTAGAGTATAGATGAGGAGCGACACTTGAACTATAAGCTCTTGCTCCATTGTTAGCAAAAAGAAACATACAATAATCACTGCTCCTCGAAAGTAGCAGTCAAAGCCACCTCCAAAGAGGAGCAACAACACGAGAACTATACAGCAGAGTGTACAAGAACAAAATACATAATACAACACATTAAAAAACAAACTAACCCGCATAAAAACGAGAGAACGCAGCTTACAGACATACTCNAAAATACATAATACAACACATTAAAAAACAAACTAACCCGCATAAAAACGAGAGAACGCAGCTTACAGACATACTCGCACCACACAGCACTCGCCATACGTCGTCACGAACATTAAAAGTCCGATGAGCCTGGTCATACCTGTGACACTCCACCAGAATATGTCGAACAATCAATGGGATGTCACAGGCAGTACAGGCAGGAGGGGATTCGCCACGAAGTAGGCATCTGTGTGCCAGACGTATGTACCCGATGCGAANTACAGGCAGGAGGGGATTCGCCACGAAGTAGGCATCTGTGTGCCAGACGTATGTACCCGATGCGAAGTCGAAAAGAGCATAATTTTCCTTGTGGGTCCACAAAATATCGGGACGAGTGCAAACAGGCAAGTCAGAAATGGTGAGTTGTGGAGCCATTGAATAGGAGTGCACATGGCATTAACGGTGNAAAATACATAATACAACACATTAAAAAACAAACTAACCCGCATAAAAACGAGAGAACGCAGCTTACAGACATACTCACACCACACAGCACTCGCCGTACGTCGTCACGAACATTAAAAGTCCGATGAGCCTGGTCATACCTGTGACACTCCACCAGAATATGTCGAACAATCAATGGGATGCCACAGGCAGTACAGGCAGGAGGGGATTCGCCACGAAGTAGGCATCTGTGTGCCAGACGTATGTACCCGATGCGAAGTCGAAAAGAACATAATTTTCCTTGTGGGTCCACAAAATATCGGAACGAGTGCAAACAGGCAAGTCAGAAATGGTGAGTTGTGGAGCCATTGAATAGGAGTGCACATGGCATTAACGGTGAAATGTACTTTAAAAAAAAAAAGCCTTAAGAATAGCAAAAAGCTACGCAGTAAAAATACTGCAAAATTAATGAAGTCCAAAAATATATCAAGAAGGAACCATGACAAAGTTGCATCATGTCGAGGTATCTGTTTGGAACCATTAGTGTAAAAATAAATTAAAACCACGGAACACAGATAACACAAGATCAAGGAAAAGCCATTGAAAACAAAAGGAGTGAGCAAATTACAAAAATCCACCAGGTAAAAGCGAAACTCAACCTTTGTTGTTAGCCATGTCTGTTCACAGTAAGGCAAATGCAACACATGCAGGGATAAGCCGTAATGATCCAGGACATGTGCAAAGCGGACAGACATTGACTTAGTATAACATAGCGTACCAGAGTTCAAATGGTCATTGGGCAGATAGAGAAAATCAGTGTGGTGAATGTGTGAAGAGTCCGTTAATCCAAGATATATAATTTTCTTACATCTCATTAGCATTTTAAGTCACAGTTATGTTTCATCTTTCCACCGCTTGGCATCGGCCACGTTTAGATAGCGGGAGCCGGCGCAGTTCACAGGACAGTTCGCTTCATCACTTCAATGCGAGCAGACGTGGTAAGTCTCTCGTTTCACAAGAACCTCGGTACCAGCCCCTGAGGCTGCAACCTCACTCAGTAATCGTATCATCTCATCATCTACGAAATAACTTGTATTTTATGTTACATCGCACCGAGGGGAGAGCATTGTCATGCGCCTTAATTAATCGTAATCCATTAGTGTGTTACATTGTACGACCACGCGGTCACCACGTGTCTGTTTCGGTTAAGTGTTCAATAAAATAATCATCTTTCATATAACCAATAGTGCATTCATTAATCCGGGCGTGCACAGCGGCCATACAGCTCGCATTTTCCTATTATCTGATGGTGTGTTACCTCGAGCCCCCTAGGGTGATTAACCACGACCCAATCTCATTGCTCAACACTGAGCTGGCTCCCGGCACTTTCACAGCTCGAGGGACACAGCGCGCCCAACCGTCTCCCTTCGACAAGGAACGTAACGAGCGCATATCATAGATGGCTTTCCCAACTAGGGGCCAGGATTTTGCCGCGCAATCACGTCAAAGTTGCGCGCCGACTTAGCGACAAGGATCAGGGAAGCTGTTATTTTACTACATGGAATAATTGTCTTAACTACAAGGAGAGCAAAACCGTGAGTGCAATTCACCTTGTAATAAACTTTTGAGGAACCACATGCGTGGCATAACTTNAAGGAGAGCAAAACCGTGAGTGCAATTCACCTTGTAATAAACTTTTGAGGAACCACATGCGTGGCATAACTTTAAACGCATAACCACATGGCGTGCGCCTGTACGGGGAGCAGGTGTGGAAGCAGGTGTTGCGTAACCGGATAACAGACGGGCCACCCACGTGGCTCGTATGTCGGGCATGTGTGTGAATCGCGCAGAACGTATGCAAACCTCAGACATATTGAGTTATTAAAGTGTGCACATAATTATAGAACTTTAAATTACATATAGGAATACATATTTTACAACAGAGTGGAAAATTTTGGTGAAAGTAACATGAAGCATTAAAGAAACTAACTAACCTTCTATACGAACACAGGCAATAGGAAACAAGTTAAATAACGTGTTCTAAAACCCTGAACGGCAAAATTAAATCTTAATGTAACCCTTTAATATAAAAGAGTGATAGTATTCTCGTGGAACAAAACAAGTGATATCTAGCACCTGCCTATCGAACCTCGCGTAGCTGAGCTCGAGTATCGAATGGAGTAGAGAGTGTTTAAGGTGCGGCGCATAACAAAGAAAAGTCACCATGTTTTCCGCAACTAGCAACGTGGGCGAAAGAAGGCCGAATACCAGTGAACTAAACTGGACTTCCACTAACGAAAAATTTCAAACCTTATGTTTTAGGTACTTGCGCAAATCAAACGAAACGAACCCATTTGTAACCAATAACTGTTTGTGCAAAGAAGTGGTGAACGCGCGACGACTGGTNTTAAACGCATAACCACATGGCGTGCGCCTGTACGGGGAGCAGGTGTGGAAGCAGGTGTTGCGTAACCGGATAACAGGCAGGCCACCCACATGGCTCGCATAACCACATGGCGTGCGCCTGTACGGGGAGTAGGTGTGGAAGCAGGTGTTGCGTAACCGGATAACAGGCAGGCCACCCACATGGCTCGTATGTCGGGCATGTGTGTGAATCGCGCAGAACGTACGCAAACCTCAGACATATTGAGTTATTAAAGTGTGCACATAATTATAGAACTTTAAATTACATATAGGAATATATATTTTACAACAGAGTGGAAAATTTTGGTGAAAGTAACATGAAGCATTAAAGAAACTAACTAACCTTCCATACGAACACAGGCAATAGGAAACAAGTTAAATAACGTGTTCTAAAACCCTGAACGGGAAAATTAAATCTTAATGTAACCCTTTAATATAAAAGAGTGAAAGTATTCTCGTGGAACAAAACAAGTGATATCTAGCACCTGCCAATCGAACCTCGCGTAGCTGAGCTCGAGTATCGAATGGAGTAGAGAGTGTTTAAGGTGCGGCGCATAACAAAGAAANAACCTCGCGTAGCTGAGCTCGAGTATCGAATGGAGTAGAGAGTGTTTAAGGTGCGGCGCATAACAAAGAAAAGTCATCATGTATTCCGCAACTAGCAACATGGGCGAAAGAAGGCCGAATACCAGTGAACTAAACTGGACTTCAACTAACGGAAAATTTCAAACCTTATGTTTTAGGTACTTGCACAAATCAAACGAAACGAACCCATTTGTAACCAATAACTGTTTGTGCAAAGAAGTGGTGAACGCGCGACGACTGGTGCAAAACATCGAAACCAACAACAGGAAAGTACTAGATAAAGCCATAAGCTACACATCTAATGGAAAACAAACAGTGTTATGTGTAGATTGTGCCCAACCACGCGATACCCGAAACTTAAACATAGACAGCCACGCATGCCAGTGCGGACACAGATAGCCACACGCAGTGTTTCAATCGGAAACGGACAGACAATGTGTAGAAAGTGCAATATCAGACATTTTTCATAACAGGAGATGCACAAAACAAATCACATGTGCGGGAATTGGTGAAGGGACAATAACTTGTATGTGCTGTAATCAGAAGCACCATGCTGTGTGCCTGACGAGGACCGAGTGCGCGACCATGGACATGACTGGAAAATTTCGTTGCGACGGGTGTGCGTGGACTGAACACACCACCAAACGGGACATCTTCCATCACCCCTCGGAACATTTCAGGGGTGAGCAGTCTGCAGATGCACCATGGACTACGGCATCGTGCCCCTCCATCGACTGACGTGAAAAGGGCAACCGACAACCAAGCCCAAAGGGGCACTCAACTCACATCGAGGGAGATGCAGCCCCATGGGGAAACCCATTGGTGCCACCCACCACACCAGGCTTCGGGTGGCCTCTGCAACACCAAGAGGCCACGACAACAGCAGTGATGGCACCTACCATGGAGACGGGCACAACACCAGCCCGCTTTCAGTCCCTGCCCACATTTGCTGGAGACACTGAAGAGGACCTGCACGCGTTCCTGAGAGACGTTACAAGACGACTTACAAGGTACAGTGTCGATAAGTTGAGTGGCCCAGTTGTGTCGGTGCGCAGTTATCGGGGAGGCACGTGTGTGGTGGAAGACCATCAACCATTACAGCCTGCAATGGGCAGATTTTCAGTCCGCATTCATCAGACATTTTGGGTTGACTTATGGAACACTACAAGCTCAGAGCAGCACAGTACTATAAACACAAGGGGAGTGGGAAACCCTAACCGCATTCACTACATGAAAGGTAAACACAATAAGACACTTATATCCTAACCTCGAAGACTCAGACATTTTGGAGATAGTAGTTTCGACAGTGAAACCAGAGTTCAAATTGGGTTTAGCACCATCCATTCACAATAGCGTAGAAAATTTCTGAGGTCTGCGGCCTTGGTAGACCAGGCAAACCTCGAAAAGGTGCACCGTAGGGGGAGAGAGGGAACACACCAAGCATGACCACATCATAACAGTGCATGGAGGGGGGATTCACAGTCCTCAGCTGGATTCGGCAGGAGGGGGGCGAGCCAGACCGAACAACAGGACAAGGGGAAGCGAGAAGTTGACACATTGAAATCAACTCACCCAAACGCGTCAATTGGAAACGGACAGACAGGAGCAGTTCGGAGGGAGGGCCCCCCTCCCCATGCCTGTTCTGCCCAGGCCAGCAGTACCACTGGCACAACGAGTGCCCCAATGTAAACAGTGGAAGGCAGCCAAGTGTGAGAAGTGACAGACCACCGACAGCGGGAAACTAACTAGTGGGGTAGGTGAGCAGGATGCTCACTACCCCAGGCCAAAGCATCAACAAACAAGGGAACGACAACATAGAACGATAGCCAGGCCCACTCCACAACAAATTGTGCTACAACAGATACCGGGGGCACTCACAGTATTATCAGGATACCGGTCACCGTAAATAACATTCAGTGTTTAGCACTGGTGGACACGGTCGCATCACACAATTTTGTAAGAACAGGGTTCATAAATGAGGGAGCGATCAGGCCGACAAAACAAGTCATACGACTAGCCACATACCAGCTCACAGGGCAAGCCTTTGGGGAAGTGACGATCACTCTCTGGATCTGTGACTTAGAAACCACCACTACAGCCCTAGTGTCGGCAGACCTGCGGGAAGATGCCATACTTGGTATCCTCTGGCTCACAGAACAGAATACCAAGGTAGAGCCAGCGGCCCGCAGGATACATTTTGGCAAAAAGGAACAACGCACCATTTATGAACTGGAACCAAGGACCACTAGTTGCACACCATGCATCCAGTTGGATATACTGGATCACGAGGTGCCTGAAACATACAGGGAGGTGGTCCAGAAAATCCTTCAGGAAAGACGGGACGTGTTTGCGGATGCAGATCCCCTAACGCGAACAACTATTGCCGAACACGCAATACCGTTAGAACACGACCACCCAATTTTTGCAGCACCTCGCAGCTACCGACCACACCAGTGTGCTACCATCAAAGAGCAGATTAAGGAGATGTTAGCCGAAGGAGTCATCGAACACATACACAGCAAATACAACAGCGCCATCACATNAAAGAGCAGATTAAGGAGATGTTAGCCGAAGGAGTCATCGAACACATACACAGCAAATACAACAGCGCCATCACATAGGCACCATAGAAGGATGGTACGTGGCATTTCTGTGTGGACTTTCATCCCCTCAATATGGTAACGCAAAGCGCTCCACCACCATACATCAGGGTGAAGGATGCGTTACATATGCCAGGACGAGCAAAAGTCATGACGTCGCTAGACTTGCGCAGCGGCTACTGGCAAGTCCCAATCAAGCTAGGAGACAGCCACAAGACAGCGTTCACCGCCCCTGATGGGCGACGCTTTCAGTTCTGTGCCATGCCCTTCGGGTTAAAATGTGCACCTGCCACTTTCCAAACCATGATGGTACAAGTGCTCGATGGATATGTAGGGGAGTTTACCCTCGCATACCTGGANAAAGAGCAGATTAAGGAGATGTTAGCCGAAGGAGTCATCGAACACATACACAGCAAATACAACAGCGCCATCACATTGGCACCATAGAAGGATGATACGTGGCATTTCTGTGTGGACTTTCGTGACCTCAATATGGTAACGCAAAGCGCTCCACCACTATACATCAGGGTGAAGGATGCGTTACATATGCTAGGACGAGCAAAAGTCATGACGTCGCTAGACTTGCGCAGCGGCTACTGGCAAGTCCCAATCAAGCCAGGAGACCGCCACAAGACAGCGTTCACCGCCCCTGATGGGCAACGCTTTCAGTTCTGTGCCATGCCCTTCGGGTTAAAATGTATACCTGCCACTTTCCAAACCATGATGGTACAAGTGCTCGATGGATATGTAGGGGAGTTTACCCTCGCATACCTGGACGATGTGATCATCTGGTCAGAGAACTGGGAAGACCATGTTAAGCACCTGTCCCTGGTGCTGGAATGCCTAGCGATTAACAACTTAACCTGTGCAAACCGGAAGTGCCACATAGGGAAACCCAGCATCCAGTTTCTGGGGCACCTAGTAGACGTAAACAGCAGTAGGCCAATGCCGGAGCATCTGTCCCTCATCGACCAGCACGAGGCACCTAATACACGCAAACAGCTAAGGAAGTTTTTCGGGTTGGTCAACTGGCTGAGGGAAAATATTAGGANCCCTAATAGACATCCTGTCCCCGAACCGTAAATTCCAGTGGAACAGCGAACACGAAATCTGCTTCCAGGATCTGAAGAGGAGGTTCTGGCAGTGCACAACTCTTGCTCGTCATGATCCCATTAGGCACCTATACCTGCAAACGGATGCCAGTGAGAAGGGCCTAGGTGCCGTACTATTTCAGTTAGGAGACAACAACGATCGCCAAATCATAGAATACAGTAGTGCCAAGTTTGGGCCGACTGAGGGTCGGTATGATGTGAATGAAAGGGAATGTTTGGCCGTAGTTTGAGCGGCGAAGCATTATAGAGCGTACCTAGAGTACCAGCGCTTCACTCTACGCACGGACAACCAGTGCTTACTCTGGCTACATTCCACGAGGGAAGCCAGAAGCAAACTCGCCCGGTGGGCATTGTTGTTACAATCATACGACTTTGTTGTGCAACATGTCCCCGGAGCAGAGAACGAACTGGCCGACGAACTGTCCAGGACACCAGACAACAAGGTGGCCGTCGACAGGGACGAGTGGGACGACTTGCTACGCCCCAATGTCAACATTGCCACAACAACCGATAACATACAGGCAATTTGCAATGCCATAAGAACAGCACCAGACCAAGAACCCAGGCTTGATGAGCTTAAGGCGTTAGTGATCGGCGCACAGCACCGCTGCCCACAAACACAGGCCAGAGTGACTAGAATAGGACATGGAGATGGGGAATGGTGGCGAATCCGTGACACGCACCTAGAGACGCGTCGGCATCACCCCGATGAAACCTGGTGCCTTTATGTACCTGCAGGGGTACGGGAGCAAGCACTAAGGCATGCACACAACAACTATTTTGCCACTCACCCTGGGGCGACCCAGACAGCCAGAAACCTCAACAGGCACTTCCACTGGTCGGGGGCCAGCAGAGATGTGCGCAGGCATGTGAGGAAGTGTGTCCCCTGCAATCACTTCAATAGCAGGTGGACGGATGGTGTGATACAACAACAACCCAGGGTGCCAAAGGAACCTTTTAAGACCGTGTCCCTGGACCTCATGGGCCCTACCCCACACTTCCACAGGAAAGAGGTTTATCCTGGTCGTAAGCGACTCATTCTATAGGTGGGCTGAAGCATACCCAATCCCCAGCGCATGAGCACCCACCATTGCAAGAACACTGGAAACTGAGTTTTTTCCTCCCTGGGGGTACCCATGGGTCTTGCTCACAGACAACGGTACCCAGTTCACTGGGAGACACTGGCGTGAACTGTGTACTCGTTGGGGAGTAAGGCAACATACCANCTGGGGGTACCCACAGGTCTTGCTCACAGACAACGGTACCCAGTTCACTGGGAGACACTGGCGTGAACTGTGTACTCGTTGGGGAGTAAGGCAACATACCACCCCCATATACCACCCGAGGGCAAACCCGACAGAGAGGCGCAACCAGGACCTCAAGACACAACTGCATCTGAGAGTGGGTAAAGACCACACCAGTTGGGCCGAACACCTACCCGCAGCTCTATTCACCATCAGGAGGCGGGTGAACCTCACCACAGGTAGGACTCCAGCAGCGGTTCTGCAGGGCCGCGAACTGATGCTGCCTGGAGAGTTTGCCGCACGCCAACTGAAGTCAGCAGAGGAACCAGAGGATGGGGCTGCCAGGAAACACCGCAGGGAAGAAGAGCTAACAGCAGCTCGCCTCAATCAAGACAACTACATCCGGGAGTGGATGCCTGCCACTACAAGAGCGCCGCGGCGTTTGGCACCTGGCCAACTGGTGTACATCAAGGAGCACCGGGTTTCCAGCAGCGCCAAGAACTTCTGCGCCAAGTTCGCCCAGAAATGGAGCGGACCGCACACGGTGGTGAAGCCGCTGGGGTATACCACGTACCTCATCAGGCTAAGAGGCAAGAGGAGGGCCGCCATCCACCGCGATGACCTGAGATTGACAGTGGGGACGACGCCAGATCAGCACGTGGTCGAACTGCAACAAAATAACACACCAGTCACCACCAGAAGGGAAATCGGGAGGCAGAGCCCCAACAGCGATGGCAGAGCTCTTCGACGCCTCTTCCCCGGCACAACGCCTGGCGTTTCAATGCCCGCGAGGAACATGGAGGAGGAGGAAGTGTCCGAGGGAAGACAGCCGTCACCAGCTACCAACATTACACGCATCAGTGCAGACCTGGAGGGGTCACCCAGCAGCATCGTGATGCCCCGCGTCACGACGCTGATCAGAAGGGAAGCAGCCGATGGCGAAACACCAGAGCCACCTGTGGGACAGAGCTTCCCTCAAGGCAGCCTTCTGGATGGCTTCTCCGCAGCAACCCCAGCAGGACCAACAGTGGGGTACTTCGCCCCAGAGGACGTCGGACAAAGCGACGGAGGGAGCGTAGCGATGTTCCACAGCCTTTCACCGGGGCCCTCTCCTCCCCCCTCGCCAACCACCACATCGTGCCTACGTCCCCACCTTAGCAGCAGCAGCAGCCAGGAGGAGTCCGAGGAGGAGGTGTCTACCACCCCTCTCCGCTGCTCCAAGCGGCCACGTCAGCAGGTGCGCCCGGCATGCACCACATGTGTTGGGGAC
>NQII01001936.1:5462-20112 GCA_002778355.1 Clitarchus hookeri | reverse complement strand
GACGTGGTAAGTCTCTCGTTTCACAAGAACCTCGGTACCAGCCCCTGAGGCTGCAACCTCACTCAGTAATCGTATCATCACATCATCCACGAAATAACTTGTATTTTATGTTACATCGCACCGAGGGGAGAGCATTGTCATGCGCCTTAATTAATCGTAATCCATTAGTGTGTTACATTGTACGACCACGTGGTGACCACGTGTCTGTTTCGGTTAAGTGTTCAATAAAATAATCATCTTTCAAATAACCAATAGTGCGTTCATTAATCCGAGCGTGCACAACGGCCATACAGCTCGCATTTTCCTATTATCTGACGGTGTGTTACCTCGAGCCCCCTAGGGTGATTAACCACGACCCAATCTCATTGCTCAACACTGAGCTGGCGCCCGGCACTTTCACAGCTCGAGGGACACCGCGCGACCAACTGTCTCCCTTCGACAAGGGACGTACTGAGCACACATCAACTGGGTAATCGACCATTATAACCCCTCCAGCCGAGAAGGCACCAATTAGTGCTATTTGGGTGTACATGTACATCGATATGGGCTCTGTACCTAGATTTGCCTGCNAGCCGAGAAGGCACCAATTAGTGCTATTTGGGTGTACATGTACATCGATATGGGCTCTGTACCTAGATTTGCCTGCTAGGCCAGTAAGAATGGTTCGCTAGACCATCTCTAACAAAGGCGGCATGCATGGTCACACAATTTAGAGGCAGCAGTCATTCGTGAAGACATATCCTCATTAGCAATAAGGACATCGCACTGGCATAAGACAAAGCTGTAGAGAAAGAAGATGCGATGGGACCATGGACACTATTCCCCGATGTGCTATGTGAGTAGGCGGAAGGTGGGAGCATTGTCTGATACTCACATCTGCACAATATCTTGACGTATTCAATGACAGTTATGGTTAGCCAAAGTCTGAAATTCGCTGGTCATGCCTAGAATTTTTTTTCTTTGCATCCCGTACACTAGGCTATAGATACAGGTTAATCAGAATCTGCCAAGTGATACATGATTAAGACAAACACATGTGTTTTATAAAAGTAAGTGTCCACGAAGATGGACTTACTTCCTAAAACTAGAAAATATTTACTTAAATGTTTACCATTTTCATGTGTAATATTCTATCAATAGGTTTGAATGCCTTTTATTATTACAATGTCGCCATACTAAGGTTAAATACATACACATGCGACAGCGAGAATAGCCAAACAATCATAGTTTGAAGTGATTATAAATAGCTAAATAATTAATGTAGAAATATGATCATAAATTAAGTGACAAACAATGCTCTTAATAAAATCAGTGTGTGGAGTTAAATTACTAGACAGGTTAAGTGCAACCAATATTTATATTTTATTACATGAGACTAGCNAAAATCAGTGTGTGGAGTTAAATTACTAGACAGGTTAAGTGCAACCAATATTTATATTTTATTACATGAGACTAGCGCAGTGTAGACTTATTTTGTGACCAAGTGATACAGTACCTGATTATTTTAATAATTTTAGTATGGCACATTTAACTTCGATGAACGTGTTTTTGTTTTTTCCTCAATTTTATGACATTGTGCACCATTTGTAGGCATTTGGCTACTCTTAACAAAGTTTTTTCCAACATTGAATTATCTTTCAGGGAATAGTTTTGCTTTTCATTACAAAGCCGCATGTTTTCTTTTCCAGCACCTAGCTTTATTACTTATTTCTACGTAAAAGCTATATTAGTCACTGTTTCTGTAATTTTGTTTATTCGATTTGGAATGTTCCAACATTTTGTTACTTTTTCATTTTGAAATTTATCGGTGGCCAGTTACTCTGATTCTGTTAGCATTTTGTGTCAACCGACTAAAATATTTTATTTGAAACAATTGTAAATTTTGTAATGAAATATCCTTTATTTGGTTTTGTGAATTTATTTTTAAATTCTTTTCTGTAAATGTAATTTTATAAAGTTTTCATGGTGTTATGTAAAATTCCTCGTAATAAAAAAGGATAGCATCGCTGATTTTGTGTCAAGATAAAAATGTATCTTGGATTGTCACTAGTATTTTCGGGAAACACCCACAGCCATCTTACTCTCCATCTATAAATTAACCATTAAGGTCAAGGGACCCATGAGTGGTCACAGGTACAATTCGATAGCGTAGCTCCTGTTGTCGTGATTTGGAAGTGAAACTGGAAAAACTCTTGAGCTAGTTCAGCCTTCCGACGAGAGATGGCGACAGCAAAACATGCCCCCCACTTTTTCGCCTGCTGGAAGATTATAACAGAAAGCGAACCCCGGGAATGCCTCTGAAGATGTGTTGGGTGGTAGAGGGAAAATCCAGCTTACCTCCCGGGGACAATACAAATAGCTTTCATTCATTCGTACCACACTTACCTGCATTCCCATCCTTGTCGCTGACACAACTCATACTTCAGAAAGGAAAGCATTGAGATTGTCCGTAGCGGGAAGCGATGAGCTATCCGTCAAACAATACACATTCAGACAGTTGTGGCCAATGGCCTTGTTTATTCTTTTACGAAACGTTTTCAGTACTTATTTCCTTTGACTTTTCCATATTAGAAAAATTGCAAATAAAGCTAATTAAACTCAGTTTTTTAAAACCATTACTAGTACTATACTTTAATGACAGAATTATTTATCCAAAATTTTAAATTGGTAATATGACGCTGTTGGCGAAGAACCCTTGTTTATGGTCAAACTGCATTAGTGTATATTTTCAAATACTTATATATGGGTCAGTAATGGCATAATAATTACAGAAATTAGAAAATGTTCTTTTTATTTGTAATTTACATTTTTATTTTAAACAGGTAGTGAATTATCGCCTTAATAAAAAATTGTATTTAAGGTTGCTTAGGGCAACACCCGATTGGGGAGCGTAGCAAGGAATTAATCAAACCCATCTAGGGGATGTTAGCATGAGTACTCACAGACTTCTATGGGTCTTCAACAGGAGGTACGTCCAAATTGGCAAGTAGCCATTAGGAAAATAATCCAATACGCAGGAGGAAACTTAAAATGGAAGATTATTAATTGTTATAAAAAAAATTATTTTAGATTTAGAAAAGTAAAAATTTAATTATTTACAAACGTCCTTATATAAGGAACACAGAAATAGATTTCATGTCGCACAAAATAAGTTTTAGCCACAAAATAATTTTTTTTTAGATTTCTCCAACATTTCCAAGCCAAAACATGCGTTAGTTCGGGGAGTGAATGAATAAAGAGGGCGCAGCAACCATGCTAACAGAATACGAGTGAATCGACTAACGAGCAGGATGGCACTATGAGTACCATGGTAATGCGTCTATAATACAATTAATTAATGAAAACCAGAACTAGGATGTTAATTAATTACTTACAGCCAGGTGTACTCCACACGATTCTACCAGCCCATCACCCAGAGGACCCTTTGGCGGTTCGTTGGATACATTCGTCTACATCTTCAATCACCTAACGAACAAAATGAAACTAAGAACAGGAAATTGCCGGGGCAAAAGCGGGACGTCGACGGGCGTGTTGCCCTTATTTAGTACCCCTGCCTCTAAAAGACGCGGGTAATCGATCCACCTGACAAAGGAGAACTCTGATGTTTTCCACAGGCTATAATAATTATGGCTGCAGACCACTGGTATGGATGTGCTACCAATACCTCGGAGAAACGACAGCTGGCCACCGCGATCCGATTGCTGAACTTATGAAGATTACCAGCTAGTGGGCCACGACCCCGTACAAAACCCAATATTTACTGTAAAAAAAAAGTATAAACATGACTCAATATCATGAGTTTTTCTAGTCTTCATGTACCGTAGTTACAAAAAAGGACAGTATAGCTGCGGAGTAAGTGAATATTAAAACTTATTATAAATTAATGTTGGCTGCATTGCTAACTTATTTTTAAACACATTTGAGAGCTTATNAGTGAATATTAAAACTTATTATAAATTAATGTTGGCTGCATTGCTAACTTATTTTTAAACACATTTGAGAGCTTATTAGCACAGCATGACTGTGTCTATCAAATAATGTGTAGAATCTGTTTTGACAACACTGATGTATATAATATAAAACCAGATATCATCACAAATAAATTTTAATATTTTNTGTAGAATCTGTTTTGACAACACTGATGTATATAATATAAAACCAGATATCATCACAAATAAATTTTAATATTTTTGGTTGTCAAGTATGCAGCTATGTTAACAAAATCATAATGGTAAAATAAATAATTTATAGCCTAACTTAGGAAAATATTACATGCCGAAATGTTTTCTAACGATAAAGTAATTAAGAACTAATGTTTGACATCATTAAAACCGTTATAAATGATGTTACAAAATAAACTAAATAGCATGATATATTAAAGTTACGGCGTGGTTTTAAGCATGGCTTTAACGGATTATAATGTATGCATTTTTTAAAAAGAGACTTTATTTTTTCATTGATGCATATGTTTTTCAATCGTATCCCCTGTAATATGTCGAATGTAGCAATTTGAAGTCAATTATGGCTATACAAAAAAACTCACTCTGTTCAAACAACTATTTCAGGTCACACGGATCGTTACTGCACTCACCGTTCGAGGCACCACGAAGCAAACACTGAACAATAGGCTGACCTATGGCAAATTCCCTTTTAGATTAGAGTTTTCGACAGTCACCAAATCGTAAACATGGGCGAATGTAGAGTAAACTAGGATAGCGGATGGTGTGTGGCCAGCACTCGATCCGGTCAGGTGATTGTTTGAAGTATGGACCAAAGGACGAGCGATAAACATGAAAACATAACTGTTACAATATTTTTTTCCGTACAGTAATTGTAATATGTCGACTATGATTTTTTTGCTATTGCTATAGATCTTACTATTTATTTCAATAAACTGCCAATAAATTACAATTCATAATGGAACTCCCAATTTTGATTTCGATGTTTCTTTGTTGTACAATAAGCATAGCTGTTACAAAATGGCAACGTANATAATGGAACTCCCAATTTTGATTTCGATGTTTCTTTGTTGTACAATAAGCATAGCTGTTACAAAATGGCAACGTACTTGTTTGCTGTTCAACTCCGATGTATGTGTTCATAGTTTCACTCCTGTTCGGTATAAGTTTTAGTAGTGGCTTTACTCAGTCAAATTCCGGTTGGGCGAACAGAAATGATTGCCAAAACAGGACAACTGTTTCAGCATACTAGTATATAAATCTACTACATGCAAAGTGAGTATAACTAATAAAATATGGTCACGGAACCAAAACAAGGCTACGAGGTTAGTTGCTATTTTTCCAGATCCAAATTTCAATTTCGAGCCAACCAAAGTTCGAATTGTTTATATAAAATTTTATGCTCGTGTAGTGTAGTATGTATTGAAAATCTCCAACACATTCTTTTCTCCAGAGTTTACAGAAACGATCGATGTACGTGTCTGGTAAATGNGTATGTATTGAAAATCTCCAACACATTCTTTTCTCCAGAGTTTACAGAAACGATCGATGTACGTGTCTGGTAAATGATACATTTTAACTGTACGGCAGATTTTGACATTGACCATACTCTTACAGGAACTTTACAGACTTTANATGGTAAATGATACATTTTAACTGTACGGCAGATTTTGACATTGACCATACTCTTACAGGAACTTTACAGACTTTAACACAGCCACACTATTTGTGATTTAATTGTGAACGTGTGTTCGTACGAGTTCAATTGAATGACTATGCATGTACCACCAGCATGAAATTTGCATTTGAAAGGCGAGTACTAGTAATATAAAATACAAATGTCACAAACATGAAAATGAAATATACACGGCGGAAAAGATGAAAGCTTTACAGAACCACGGGGGAAAAGCAGACGGAAGGACTACAAAATAAAAAATAGATATATNGCGGAAAAGATGAAAGCTTTACAGAACCACGGGGGAAAAGCAGACGGAAGGACTACAAAATAAAAAATAGATATATATGTATGTTATATATATACACACATTATATATATACACACACATACATACTAACATTTAAGTTTATTTTTAAACATTTATTTTGGCCAAGGCAGCGGTTTTACTTCATCAATAACAATATACATCGATTATAATGTGATATTTTCAACACCATTTAAATAACACAATACAAGCGCTTTATAAACAATATAGTTTACATTTAAATTACTAAGATTATTTAAATTGTCATAAGTGACAGACTATTTTGCGTAAATGACAAAAAAAAAACACTATTTACAATGTGCCATTTTCAACTGTTACATTTTTTTTTTTCAGGAGCTTGTGCTTGCAGTTCATGCTGCGGCTCTCGGACCCGCATTCCTCTACTGATACGACTATCCGCTAATTCCGGCAACAGGCACTCTATATGAAATCTCTGCAGTTTTGGTAACATCATTTTCCCCCAAAATTCGTCGTCTCTTTCTTCCCTTATTACTTCAATTCCNCGCCCTTATATAAGGAACACAGAAATAGATTTCATGTCGCACAAAATAAGTTTTAGCCACAAAATAATTTTTTTTTTAGATTTCTCCAACATTTCCAAGCCAAAACACGCGTTAGTTCGGGGAGTGAATGAATAAAGAGGGCACAGCAACCGTGCTAACAGAATACGAGTGAATCGACTAACGAGCAGGATTGCACTATGGGTACCATGGTAATGCGTCTATAATACAATTAATTAATGAAAACCAGAACTAGGATGTTAATTAATTACTTACAGCCAGGTGTACTCCACGCGATTCTACCAGCCCATCACCCAGAGGACCCTTTGGCGGTTCGTTGGATACATTCGTCTACATCTTCAATCACCTAACGAACAAAATTAAACTAAGAACAGGAAATTGCCGGGGCAAAAGCGGGACGTCGACGGGCGTGTTGCCCTTATTTAGTACCCCTGCCTCTAAAAGACGCGGGTAATCGATCCACCTGGCAAAGGAGAACTCTGATGTTTTCCACAGGCTATAATAATTATGGCTGCAGACCACTGGTATGGATGTGCTACCAATACCTCGGAGAAACGACAGCTGGCCACCGCGATCCGATTGCTGAACTTATGAAGATTACCAGCTAGTGGGCCACGACCCCGTACAAAACCCAATATTTACTGTAAAAAAAAAGTATAAACATGACTCAATATCATGAGTTTTTCTAGTCTCCATGTACCGTAGTTACAAAAAAGGACAGTATAGCTGCGAAGTATGTGAATATTAAAACTTATTATAAATTAATGTTGGCTGCATTGCTAACTTATTTTTAAACACATTTGAGAGCTTATTAGCACAGCATGACTGTGTCTATCAAATAATGTGTAGAATCTGTTTTGACAACACTGATGTATATAATATAAAACCAGATATCATCACAAATAAATTTTAATATTTTTGGTTGTCAAGTATGCAGCTATGTTAACAAAATCATAATGGTAAAATAAATAATGTATAGCCTAACTTAGGAAAATCTTACATGCCGAAATGTTTTCTAACGATAAAGTAATTAAGAACTAATGTTTGACATCATTAAAACCGTTATAAATGATGTTACAAAATAAACTAAATAGCATGATATATTAAAGTTACGGCGTGGTTTTAAGCATGGCTTTAACGGATTATAATGTATGCATTTTTTAAAAAGAGACTTTCTTTTTTCATTGATGCATATGTTTTTCAATCGTATCCCCTGTAATATGTCGAATGTAGCAATTTGAAGTCAATTATAGCTATACAAAAAAACTCACTCTGTTCAAACAACTATTTCAGGTCACACGGATCGTTACTGCACTCACCGTTCGAGGCAACACGAAGCAAACACTGAACAATAGGCTGACCTATGGCAAATTCCCTTTTAGATTAGAGTTTTCGACAGTCACCAAAGCGTAAACATGGGCGAATGTAGAGTAAACTAGGATAGCNTATTTTTTCATTGATGCATATGTTTTTCAATCGTATCCCCTGTAATATGTCGAATGTAGCAATTTGAAGTCAATTATGGCTATACAAAAAAACTCACTCTGTTCAAACAACTATTTCAGGTCACACGGATCGTTACTGCACTCACCGTTCGAGGCACCACGAAGCAAACACTGAACAATAGGCTGACCTATGGCAAATTCCCTTTTAGATTAGAGTTTTCGACAGTCACCAAATCGTAAACATGGGCGAATGTAGAGTAAACTAGGATAGCGGATGGTGTGTGGCCAGCACTCGATCCGGTCAGGTGATTGTTTGAAGTATGGACCAAAGGACGAGCGATAAACATGAAAACATAACTGTTACAATATTTTTTTCCGTACAGTAATTGTAATATGTCGACTATGATTTTTTTGCTATTGCTATAGATCTTACTATTTATTTCAACAAACTGCCAATAAATTACAATTTATAATGGAACTCCCAATTTTGATTTCGATGTTTCTTTGTTGTACAATAAGCATAGCTGTTACAAAATGGCAACGTACTTGTTTGCTGTTCAACTCCGATGTATGTGTTCATAGTTTCACTCCTGTTCGGTATAAGTTTTAGTAGTGGCTTTACTCAGTCAAATTCCGGTTGGGCGAACAGAAATGATTGCCAAAACAGGACAACTGTTTCAGCATACTAGTATATAAATCTACTACATGCAAAGTGAGTATAACTAATAAAATATGGTCACGGAACCAAAACAAGGCTACGAGGTTAGTTGCTATTTTTCCAGATCCAAATTTCAATTTCGAGCCAACCAAAGTTCGAATTGTTTATATAAAATTTTATGCTCGTGTAGTGTAGTATGTATTGAAAATCTCCAACACATTCTTTTCTCCAGAGTTTACAGAAACGATCGATGTACGTGTCTGGTAAATGGTAAATGATACATTTTAACTGTACGGCAGATTTTGACATTGACCATACTCTTACAGGAACTTTACAGACTTTAACACAGCCACACTATTTGTGATTTAATTGTGAACGTGTGTTCGTACGAGTTCAATTGAATGACTACGCATGTACCACCAGCATGAAATTTGCATTTGAAAGGCGAGTACTAGTAATATAAAATACAAATGTCACAAACATGAAAATGAAATATACACGGCGGAAAAGATGAAAGCTTTACAGAACCACGGGGGAAAAGCAGACGGAAGGACTACAAAATAAAAAATAGATATATGTATGTTATATATATACACACTATATATATACACGCACATACATACTAACATTTAAGTTTATTTTTAAACATTTATTTTGGCCAAGGCAGCGGTTTTACTTCATCAATAACAATATACATCGATTATAATGTGATATTTTCATCACCATTTAAATAACACAATACAAGCGCTTTATAAACAATATAGTTTACATTTAAATTACTAAGATTATTTAAATTGTCATAAGTGACAGACTATTTTGCGTAAATGACAAAAAAAAAACACTATTTACAATGTGCCATTTTCAACTGTTACATTTTTTTTTTTCAGGAGCTTGTGCTTGCAGTTCATGCTGCGGCTCTCGGACCCGCATTCCTCTACTGATACGACTATCCGCTAATTCCGGCAACAGGTACTCTATATGAAATCTCTGCAGTTTTGGTAACATCATTTTTCCCCAAAATTCGTCGTCTCTTTCTTCCCTTATTACTTCAATTCCACTGTCACAATTAATTACCAAGTCACAGAATTTTCTGTGCGATATTTGGAGTTGCCCTTGTATTTGGTATCTGTACCGATGTAATTTTTTAAGTTGCATCTTCTCATTTTTTATTTCTATGAAGAGATTCTTACACTAAACTGCTTCACGAATGGACACGCTTCCTATAGATGGTACACACTTTACCTCAACAATGCCATCTTTCTCCAAAATTCCATCTGGACTTGCTCCAAAGTATGGTATCTTAGGGTGAACAAAAATGCCAAAAGGTGCTACAGTTGTCTGCTTCTCTTTCTCGTAGACGGATATGGACTTTTTTTGGTGAACTCGGCTGTAAATAATAGCTGGTGAATAGAGTTCGGTTCCACAAACAATATTTTTTACAATATTGTGGCAAAATGTAACTTTCCTCGTACAACAGATAACCCCGAATCGTGATGCAATTAATCTCTGCCGTCTTGCCTGCATCCACAGTGGATTTTCACGTAGCCCAACAGTAACTCGTTCTAATTTGGAACATAGCATCAGAGAACCAGGTTCTTCCTGCAGTTTCCCTAAAATTGTGTTCACCTTGCTTTGAAGATAATTGGGAGTTAAATCAGGTTTTGCAGCATTTGGACCATACTCAATGTCACCAGTTCTTTCGTCGATCTTTCTCTTCTTTTTTTTGCATTGGTATTTTCCTTCGTCACAAAAATTTAGTCTTTTAGATGACCGAAACCTTTCTCGCTTCGCACAGATTTTCTTACAAATATTTCCTGTACTGTTTCCAGTCATGCTTTCCCAAGGACTTATCATATAAGATGGACCATCCATGTTTGCTAGAACAGCCTCATAGCATCGTTGCCTGTATGATGACCCTTTTGCATGATCAACTCTTTTGCCACCTCTCAGTTTGCAAATTAAAGAGTTGAGGTTTTCAGCTACATATGTGGTTTTGTTCAGAACGAGACCATTTTCCTTTCTGACAATGGGATTTAGCAACATAAGCGTCTCATCCATTAATTTCGCCTTCTCTAAGTATGGCACCTTATTTACAGTTTCATCTTGTCGAGAGCAGTATGATGCACAACAGGAGAAATGGTCACCTAAAACATGGCGGAGGCCGTTTCGTAGATCTTTCTGAAGCTTATCAACATTTTATTCGGAATTTCTAATGGCTCCACGAACTGCAGTTGTGAGGCGAGGAATGTTCTGTCTAATTATTTTTCGCCCCTCTAAGTAAAAAGTGATATTTGAAGCTAAGTGCTGTTTTGATTGGGAATACTCTGATGGCGTGGAACCACGTAATGCAATTTGTTCTTAGCAACATACAGATTTGACAACAGACTGTTTCAACCTTGTTTTGGCATCATTGACCAGCTTCAGGGCTTGATTTACTTTACAGTAGTTTACAGATTTCTATCATTGTGTAAAAAGAACATCAGCAGCAGTGAATAACACAACTTCCAATCGAGGGTATTACGATGCAGTGTAATCGGCCACAAGTTAATAAATTAAAGAAATAGACAACATGCATTTATGTTGCTCTAGCTGTACTACCTCGATAAAATGGCTGAATATACTGATTGTGTGAACACCACAGCCAAATTGCTAGAGTGTGCAATTTCGAGGTGCACTCTCGCACGATGTGAATTGCACTCTATTTTCTTAATTTTGTCTCCAAAAGGAGCCCTCTCCTTAGCTCTCGCAAAAACACTGGAGTCTCCATCACCTGTTAGGAACTTCACCCGTACACCATGTTCATAAAAAAAATGCTGAATTCCTTCCAAAACAATAGTTTGCTCCATCCTGGATGGTGAACCAGAATAATTTTGGTAGCATGTGTGTTGTTTTGATTGGGAAGACTCTGATGTCGTGGAACCACATAACACAATTTGTTCTTAACACTCAAGTAAATAATCTTCCCTGTTCTCCCGCCAATAACGCAAGTCTGGGGAAAAAAATATGTTATCTTACTTTTCTGATATTTTACCTCAAATATATTAATAAATAAACTATTATAGACTGAATACAAAATCTTTGGAGGCATTTTCGCCACCAGATAAATACAAACTGTAGCAACAAATTGCATTGTAATTACAGCAGGTCGTCATATACATATCCTGCTTTGGTGACCATGCAGAAGTAGATGTCAAAAATTTCAACCGTTATTGACAAGTTATTTCCAATGAGTCCAACGTCTATAGATGCTGGTGGAAAATGCATTATATGACTAACTGCATTTAAAGGCGATTGTAGATTAGATTTTATTACCGCGAAAAAATTACGTAATATAAAACAAATTGATTTGACAACAGACTGTTTCAACCTTGTTTTAGCATCATTAACCGGCTTAAACGCTTGATTTACTTTACAGTAGTTTACAGATTTCTATCATTGTGTAAAAAGAACATCAGCAGCAGTGAATAACCCAACTTCCAATCGAGGGTATTACGATGCAGTGTAGTCGGCCACAGGTTAATAAATTAAAGAAATAGACAACATGCATTTAGTTTGCTCCAACTGTACTATCTCGATAAAATGGCTGAATATACTGATTGCGTGAACACCACAGCCAAATATTTGAATGATTGAGACAGGATTTGAACTCTTACCTATATAATTCCCAAAATAGCAAAATAAAATTAATATTTATTTCATGTTATTTATAATTATTTTTATAGACATCAAATTATTGGGCATTAGTGTAACTCACTGGGGGGAAAAATCTTGTCAATAATGCAATCAATTGAAAGAATAAAAAAATTTAAAACATATTCGAACATCATTTAAAAATTACTCCACCGTATTAACTCTACATGTGCAGTTCGAAGCAAAGTGTAATAATTTTAAATATATGAAACTTTTTTACTCAGTAACGTACGAATAGCCTTTGCATTCCACCTTTTTTTCCCCTAAAACAGCGCAGTGGTCCTCAAACTGTGGTCAATGGACCACTAGTGCCCCGCGAAACGAATGTTATTAATTTTCTTTAAATTTTTGTACAACTTTTTTACTAAATAGTAAGTTTTTATGATAAAAATGCCAATAAGGCATTTTTATAAAGACTTTCGTCATTATTCATACATTGTTTAAAATAACGGAAGCTGTATGGTACCGGGGTAGGAAGTTCATCTTTGAGAACCACAGGATCGCTGATATTATTATAGCGCACACAAAAGTTAAAATAGGATCATCGATATAACTGCTGTGTACAATTACTTATTCATTTATTAGTTGTAATTTTTGAGACTTTTGAATAGTGAACATCTAATTACTACGTCAAAGGTCAATGGAAACTAGAATGGCGGCTGTATCGTAATGGATCATTCTGAAAAGTCAAGCTCGCCGGACTCCCATTGAACGTCTGCACCTCTAAGTAATGTCCAAATTAGCTCTTCAGGCGTACAAGTTAGCCATGTCAACAAAGAAAGGTCCAATTATACCTAATACCTATTTGAAGATTCAGGGCCGGACATGCAAAGTATTTATTTACACATTTTAGATACATTTTTAAAATTAAGTGTCTAAACTACTTTCCTGCTACGTATCTGGATATATTTAATTACATAATTTTTTTTCAAAATTCATTATAAAACACTACTGTGTTCGCTACGCATAGAAATTTGACTAATATATGACATCACTTAGTGATCTACTATACGCAAGGTAGTAAATGAAAATATATTTTCAGTCAATTTATGTCTTTCAGGCTCTTTGAATCTCAAATAACTGCGAAGAAATGAAAAAAAAAAATTTTCCTAATGACATCTCTTTAAGGATTTCGTAATTAACCTCGCTATTATTCGATAGTTCTAAAATGTTTGTCCTGGGAAAGAGGTGGTCGCATAGCTACTGCCCCGAATGCAACAGCTGGACTTCTGTATCTGGAAAACTTGTAGGGTTTCCTCAAGATAATTCTGTCTCCCTCGTCCATCCAACAGCTATTTTTACTTTAATCCTACAAGCAGGTATGAAACAGTTGTCANGGATAATTCTGTCTCCCTCGTCCATCCAACAGCTATTTTTACTTTAATCCTACAAGCAGGTATGAAACAGTTGTCAAGGTTGGGATGAAAAATAAAAAACATAGTTTTCTATACAAAATATAAACCTTTTTCTACATTATTCTAAGTAAAAAATTCAATTCACACAGTAGGGACTGAACAATAGTAAAGACAATATGGTTACTAAATAAACGGAGTAAGCCGCTGTTAAATTTTTTTTTATAATTATGTAAGGCACGGTACACCGGTCTCTTTGATTAAATCACAGACTACTTAAAAAAATATGACATTGGGTATGTATAAAAATCGACGTACCAAGAAATTATGACAGACCAGCATGTTTCCCCACCATTTTATCCGAAGTACAGTTGTACTTTTACACCGGCAAAGGTTGACGTATATCTTTTATTTGCTTTATTATGTCATTCACGCTTACNAAGTACAGTTGTCCTTTTACACCGGCAAAGGTTGACGTATATCTTTTATTTGCTTTATTATGTCATTCACGCTTACTGTTCCAGCATTTGCAGAATATCCGTGACCATAACTTCTCTTGCACCAAGCTCCATCAATAATGCCCGTTATGAAANCAGCATTTGCAGAATATCCGTGACCATAACTTCTCTTGCACCAAGCTCCATCAATAATGCCCGTTATGAAAGGATACCCTTCCTCCAAGTCACCGTTTTCGAGTGCCAGTCTTTTTATTCTTCTACAGCCGCTGACATTTTTTGTATAAGTTTTTGTTTCCATACATGCAAGAAAAGATATCTCAACGAAAAGTCTTTACATCTTGTGCATACAAATTTTGACAACGTGTTATACCACGTTTCTTATTAAAAAAAACCGAAAAAATTTAGGCTAAGTATTAATAAATACTCACTTTTAATGTTGCTTGGCTGGTTGATATTTGTCACTTTAAAGTGCAAGATAAAGTGGCTTAGCATTATCCTGTTATATTTCACACTTAAATTGTAAGATAGAAAGGAAACAACTTATGATTGAAATAATGCGAGTAA
>NQII01001935.1:396618-415077 GCA_002778355.1 Clitarchus hookeri | reverse complement strand
AAAATTACGCTAGTAACTTTTTTTAAGAGTAATGCAGTGATATCAACTGTCACACAAGATGGCGAGTGTTGTCAGCTTTGCAGACTTCGAGTTTAATTTGGCGAAATTTAAGAACATTTAGCGAGCAATGGAATTTTTAGCGGAGTGAAATATAATTTCAAAAAATCATATTTTTACACGTCAAACTTACAAAACTGTGTTAAATTTGCCTCCGAAGAGTAAAAAATATAAAATGCAGCATTACTATGATGAAACTACGTGTGATACTTTATTACTGTACCTAAATTTTAACAATTGTTTAGCACTTTTCTATTTTAAATCATTGTTTTTAATAAATTTTGTTTGAGTTTTGCTACTTTTTTTNTTAACAATTGTTTAGCACTTTTCTATTTTAAATCATTGTTTTTAATAAATTTTGTTTGAGTTTTGCTACTTTTTTTACATTTGGCAGAAATTTAGTGAATTTTATGTAAACATTCGGTGGATTTTCGAAATTAAGTGCATTTCAATATTTTATAATGCAGTGAAATCCCGATATTTCGCATCCCGATTATTCTTATATCTTGCTAATTCGTGCAAATCCCTTTAATTCGTATAAAAAAAACAATGCATTCCGGTTGCCTCGATAATACGTATTTATTTTGGTGCTCGAGCTCAATTAAAATGTCTTATAATTCTTATTTACAACATAAAAATCTCGTTAACTCGTAATGTTTTTAACCCTAGACTGTACACCAGCTCTAGATTTATGCAATTCGGCAGGGTAAAAAAGACCGGAAGGGTACTGAGGGACAGAGGGTTTTGAAGGGCAGGTAATGATGCAGAGTAGGCTGTGAGGCGATGTGTTTGCGATTCTCAGAACTAAGAGGCACCTTTCTGTCCGGCCTAGGGTTATGAGAGGGTAGGAAGGAGCAGAGGGAGTGAAAAGTTAGTCAGTTNGGACACGTTCTCCGCCCTTAATATTTATTGGTGTAGACCGTCGGCAGGCTTCGCTAGCGCGTGTGTTCTGGCGGCCAAAAATGCCTGGACGCGGGGAGCGTCAATCTCCTTGACAGCATCGAGGATGGGAAGGATCATAAAATCACCTTATTTTCAGCCATGAATATTGCTCACAAGGCGNTGCTATTCTTCTCGTACACCCGCTAAAAGCTTTTCTTGGTTTTATTGCGGTGAAGCCCGGGGTCGTGGGACCTCGGTTTATCTTGGGGCGGCTGCCCAGTGTAGCTGTGTTCGTGCCCTGGTGGCTTCCGTTGCCTCCGGATGCCGCCTGCACGTGCAGAAAACTTGGGTGGCCCGTCTTTGCAGCTGTGAGGCGCGGGATCCTTTATTTGGACACGTTCTCCGCCCTTAATATTTATTGGTGTAGACCGTCGGCAGGCTTCGCTAGCGCGTGTGTTCTGGCGGCCAAAAATGCCTGGACGCGGGGAGCGTCAATCTCCTTGACAGCATCGAGGATGGGAAGGATCATAAAATCACCTTATTTTCAGCCATGAATATTGCTCACAAGGCGTGGCAAAGTGTTAGTGATAGCACAATAAAAAACTGTTTTCGTGCTTGTGGATTCACGAAGGTGGAACTTTCATCAGCAGTTACTGAACCAGACTTAGAATGCCCTATGAATTGGAATCGTCTTCCTCAAAATGAAGAAAATTCTATAACGTTTGAAGATTTCGTCCATTTTGACGATGGTCTAGCGGTAGCGGGGATTCTAACTGATGACGAAATTGTGGCTCCATCTCAGGACATTGATGGTGAAGGTGATGACGAAGATGATGTGCCGACAATTACACCTAAAATGGCTAAACAATACATCTACAACGTGCGCCATTTCTTAGCAAAATCAGACGTTGGCGATGAAATATTTTCTGCCTAGAACATGCTTGACAAAGCCATAGGCAATACCCGTCTGCAAGGCTTGCACCAAAAGAAAATTACAGATTTTTTTAAACATAAATTTTTTAATGTGTTTTTATTGATGTAATTATTGATTTATATATGCATATGTATACATAATATGTAGCCATACGTTTATCATTACATATTAATGCAAATTTGCATTAATCTCGTTATGTATTTTTTCTTCTTTTGCTCCCGATTATTGGTAATCCTGCTAATTTGAATATCTCGATAATTCATATTTAACATTCAGTCCCTCGACAATACGAATTATCGGGATTCTACTGTACAATACTTATATTGAATGATTGAAGTATTTTTTTTTTTCATTCAGTATTTAAGATATGCCTACTGTTCATTACAGGCAATCAATTCAGTATACTCAAGGATGAAAATAATTTTTTTTTTTTGAGGTTAGGTTTTACTTTTTTAGGAGAGTGGTCCACAAGTTGAGTTTTCCCGCATGCTGAGTTTTTTCCTTAATAGAGGTTTCACTGTAATTTGCTCACCTCTACCCAATGAGCTTCACTTCACCCACAAACCCGTGTATGGCACAGCACAACCAAACCCTTAAGGTCGACGGCCGAACTACACTGACCGTAGGAATATACTGTCACGTAAACCAGACAGAATTGTAAGTCTCATCTGTTATTACAGAGAAGGTGATCTTAAGGAAACGTCGCGAACGCGTGGAAAATGTGTCCTTTGCGTGTGTGTGCCTGCCAAGTACTGCACTGCAAGTACTTGAATTCCTGTGTGTGCATATCTGCAGTTCTGAAGAATAATTTTAATCTAAATACGCTACATTAAAAAATATTATTTTATGAATGAATGTCTTATTTTATACCTAAATCTAAACAAAACACGTTGCTGATTGCGGCTTAGGCCAATTCGTGGTCCAATTTTTATGCTAAATTTAATGTTGATGTGTGTGTATATCTTTAGTTATGAGGTTCTCCTGAGCTGTAAATATTGATTTACTCTGTCACTATAAGATGCATGAAAATAATCCTAATTTCCTTTTCACTTCATGCTGTATCATGCAAATTATTTCGCTTTTGATTTTTCTTATCTATATAAGTCATTCAGTGGCTATCCAAGTTAGGAATATTGGTTTCCTAGTATTGAATTGTTGGAAAAGAGCTTAAAAACAAATTATTATGCAACGTTTTATTTGTATTACCACACAATGAGTCTGCCTCGGCTGTTCTGATAACCTTAAAATACGGGATGGTGGGTGGGGGGAATTGTATCGGGGTATGAACATGTAATTAATCTATTTGTTTACAGCCGCTTCATAGAAAAAGAACTAACCTTTATTCCTCCTTTCAACTGTTAGGCAATTTGTGTGTAATATTATGCAGTCTTACAAAGGGTGGTCTCTGGACTAGGCAACTTGTACATGCAACTTGAGTAATGGCAAGCCGGTAGGCATGCTCAAGTTAATGTTGGCGACCTTGGTGGAAAGGGTGGGCAGTCTAGTATTAGTAAACAATGTATATTTTTAGAGTTGTCCCTGTTTGGGTTTGTACAGGAGTAGTGAAGACAATTGCAAAAGTCAGCAACCACAATAATTGAAACTAATTTATTTGTTGTCCTTCTTCCTTAAAATCTTGAAACTATCTAAGAAAATTTTTTCATCCCCCCCCCCCCCCCCCCCCNNNCCCCCCCCCCAGGGGGTGGGGTTACCTTGAGTGTGTTGGTATTACAAGGGCTGTTCTGTCTACAGCTGATTGTTCACTGTATCCACTTACGTGCAATTGCAGAGTATATGGTATTGATAATTATTATTTGTCCAGTTTGAACATATATTTACTGTGTTCTATTTTCCAGTTATGAAAACTACTCAGTTGAAAGTTTTAATTATTAATAGCATCCTGTTGATAATTTATATATAAAAATTTTTGAAACTTTTTTTTTTTTGGGTAAAATGGTGTTTTTTTGTAAGTGTGATTATATTTTGGTTTTGACTTAAATTTGTTGTTCTACAATAAAATCTGTTATTTCTACGTTTAATGAATGTGTACAGAGTTGGTTTCAAGGGGTTTAAAGCGTGTACTAAACTTAGAAATCCTGTTACCTGTTTCCTTTCTGAACATAAGGCTGCAGCTCTGCCATGTTAAGGGCTCTTGCCAAATTTTGTTTACTTTTTTTTTTTCTAAAATTATTATTAAAATTTACATTCTACAACAAAATTATGAATGAATAACATTGTTAGCAAATTTCTTAACTGGAAGTATTCTGTAATGCCTGGTTGCACCATTAACAGCCCTGAATCAAGTTCCTGAGATCTTGGTTCAAACACTATCTTCAGCTGGATCCGAGTTCCAATGTAAGAGTGTTGTACCAAAGCGAACTGTCTAGTTCCGATCCTAGATCTCCTGATCTCGGTTTGGAACTAGGATTGAGATGAAACGCTGTTTGCGATTGGCTCTCATTTCGTGACATCATGATGCAACTGTTTATTTGAAGTTCGGAGACAATAAGTTTTTGTGGTCATTATCTCTTGAGACTAGGATTTTCACTACATAATTTAAATTAATGCAATGTAAAATTTCCGTTTCAGTTATGTTAGATTGAAAACACTTTGCACAGACTTAGTTCGTTATTTTTAATACAGATATTATTGAAGATGGTATTGTTCATAGAAAATGATGGTGCAATGTTTAATCTGTTTTAAATACAATAATTGTTGTATGAATTTTACTGAATAATGTTCAAGTGTGTATAATGTTTTTTTGAATTCTCAAAAAAAAACAATTCTAGATAGCTGTATCTGTTGGCATATTTTCAAACTAGATTTGTCGACTATGGATGCTCTATCGTGAGCAAAAAATTTTACGTGAGATTAAGCTTGTGCGAAAAATTAGGACAGTTTCTGATATTCTGAATGGTATTTTCTAGTTTTCCGTTTTGTTTGCTCGAAGGGATAAGCATGAGTTTAGTTCTCTGTTTGCAAAACATTAATACCATATTAAATTAAATTAATACATTGTATTTTAAGCCTTTGTAAAATGTCTCAATTTACATTCTACAACAGTAAAAACAAACTATTCCATTTTTAAACAATTAAAATATTACCTAGTTTATTTCTAGTTAATAAATATATTTAACATTGCTTTTATCTTCACATAACCTATATTCAAAACAGATGTTTATTTTTCTATGTTAATTTTATAAACACTTAATAAAATGCATTTTTAAGTGCAAAACAGAGCTTAAATACAGAATATTTGAATGTTTATGCCATTATAAACAAAATTGCTCTTCAATATAAGTTTGTCATTTTAAAATAAAGCACTCGTATTTACTTGATCCGAGATCATACTTCTGAACCGCCTAAATGCACGGCTCAAATTAATCTTAGTTCGGTGCGCTGGAAGCAATGGTGCAACAGCCAAATGTGCTGAACCAGGATTAAGTCGGTATTTGATCCTATATCATTGCTGAACCTCATTGGTGCAACCAGGCAGAAGAAAGTCTCTATATTTTTTTGCTTGAAACGGTTATCTAAAAGTGGTGTATTGAGGAATTTCTTTAATATTGATTTTCTATTTAAACGCCGTGTCTGCAGGTTTGGTAAACCAAACCCTTAACTTTTTGTTTTTATTATGTTCCTGCTTCCTCACCTGTCAAGGGAAGTTGAGTTGACAGCATTAGTGTTTTAGAGTATGCGAGGTTCCAGTAACGTGTGGCAGTTCCTGCTACACCAAAGTGAAACCTAGATATGCCAACCAAAACAGTATTTTTTGTGTTATCATTCTTTCCACTATAGTTATGCATTTATTGATGATTGTTTTCCAGAAAAGAAAAACCAGGCCAACAAAGACAAGCCGCCAGTGAGAAACACAACACCTGAAGTGGGTAAAATACCTGTAAGTATATGTTCATACGTATGTGAAATTGTAATGTGTACAATCAAATTTCAATTTTGCAGACACTCGTGGTTCCCCAAAATTTGTCAGTATTATTTAGTTGGTGCTACTCACTCGTACAGACCCAGGCGGAACCTTGCTAAATGTGAAAATTGCATCCGAACTGCACTTATAGCTAACTGTAGGATTGTGCAAGTTTTCTGTATATGAAAATGGTAATAGAAATCTGAGCTTTAATTTTTGATTTTGTTATGAAAACTAGTTGCTAAAAGTAAAAATTAAATTAAAAATTTTAATCTTCAGAGAATGAGTACTTATGAAATATTAATTTAATTTAATAACAATAAAATTTTATGTATCAGATTGTTTATTTCCTTTTATTAGTGGTAATTATGGGCCCACATTTACGATAAATAAAATGAGCTGATTTTCTCATTCAAATTTCACCATTTCGTTAAAAAAAAATTTATATTTCATTAAATAAATTTTATAGAAAAAATGAATGCGTTAATAGAATTACTAAATGAATCTGTTCTTCTTTTAACAATTTATATCAAACCAAATGGAATGTTATTCATAAATTTTATTCAATACGTATTTCAGTGAAAACATTAAAAATATTTAACAATAAGAGAGCACACATCCAAAAATGTTTACACCACCCACATACGGCTTCTCTTAATTTGTAGATAACAGTATTTTAATAAGAGCATTAAAACCCACTATCCCTTTTGGTAAGTTGGTAACATCCCACAGAATTGCCACAATTTGGCTTACTGCAGCCTCTCTCAATTTTTGTTCATACACTTCTTATATCTTGGGATACTTGATTCTCACAATATTTTTGTACAAGACAGTTGCCCTCCACCTATAAAGTACCATATGTTTATTGAGGAGTAAGGAGAATGTAAATAATAAAACTGAGGTAAAATTAAAATAACAGCAAACGCTTGCAAAATGCTTGTTCACTGTTAAATATTACTCCAACACAAATCCACAATCTAACTGCAAAAGACGAGAAAATATTGTATTATATTTGTATAAAATAAAATTGTCATGCCACGAGTGTTGTCGATTACATTACTCTAACCCCGTTGCTGCCCGAGAGGCCGGCAACCCGCATGATGCTGCGCTCCAGTCCAGTGGGCGGACCCACCCCCTCGCCTTGCCCGGACTTGCAGGCACCGGACGTTCATGCTCGCCACGCATCAGGGGAGGATTTCCCCTTCATGCGGCCTGATCCAGCCACCCCTCACTTGCCACGTGTCTCTAGGGTATTTATTCCAGTGCACACCCTCCAGACATGACAGTTTGCATGTAGTTCGCATAAGCTCTCTAGATGCAGCTTTTGCCACGCTTACTGTAATGCTTGACTTCAGCGGTGTGTACTTGAACCTAGTTATCTTGCTGCCATAACCACTTGAACTTGTGTTTCTCAACGCATCAGTCGAAGCTCTTGTTGCGGAGCCTTCTCCTAAGTCTCGAGTGTTGGCCTATGTGCCTTGTCCGTGCTGGTTGTAGTTTTTACTGGGATCGCTCTCGTCCCAAACTTGGGTTCTTATCTCATTGCTGCCCTGTGGTAAACAGCTTGGCAATCTTGGTCCCTCGTCCATCAGACAGTGGGCACAGGTGGGGGATACGTGTCTAGTAAACTCCTTCAGGCGGAATAAAACACATCTACCAATCACCTCTTCTTCGTCCGGTCATTCCTTTTTTGCTTTCCACCTTCCTCACCCGCTTTGCCTTCTGTGCATACATATGCACTGTGTGCACATGCATACATATGCACATAGTGCGTCAATACTTCCATGTGCATGCACAATCTCCATGATAGAGAATTGAACCAAGTCCCCACTGAAGTGCGCTTCCACCTCTTGTCAGTGTTTGGTGTCTAGTGCTGGCTGGTCACGCCACCCTCTAGCGCCACTATGGCGCGAGGTGAGAGAACCTTTCTCCGAGGCTCCGGGGACTTGAGAACAAACACATTAGGTCACTACGACTCTCAGGCTACAAGATGTTCACGCCGCTTACAGAGAGCGGTAGGGTCCTAGCATTGGGAATGCTGTGAACCCACAGGGGTAGTTCAGGTCTGTAACTGGTCATGCTGCTCACTCAACTTCTGCCAAGGGGGCTCCCCAAGTCTCTATTGGCCAGAGTACAGTCCATTGTGAAGCGCATCTCACTGCGCCGATCGATCGAACCCCAAGGCAGAGTAGGTTCCTTCCAGGCTGACCATGCCAGAACCTGTCCTCCCTTGCACTACTACGTAATTTAACCACATTTACAGTCGTGCCTGCGTCTACAGTACAACCACTAAATCCTCTAAAGTCTGTAATTATTTACTCTTCTTTTGTTATTTCTTCGTGTATACAATTTAATGTAACATCACTGATGTGCATAGCTGTGTGCCCACAAGCTATTCCTAAATGCCCCACCACCGATATTACGTGCCCAAGCTACATGTTCTGATGAGCCAGGGCCTGATGCCCTCAGGGTTCGCGCCCAAGAACGAGAGGAGGCAGTCATCTTGCGATGAGCTGCGCGTGTCCCAGCCACTGCCTGGAACTCTGAACCCGCCGCTCCTGCATCCCGAGACATGTGGTACTCTGTGCCAAGACCACTCTCACCGTTGCCTCAAATACCTCCTAAACGTCAACTCCCCAGTGTCACTCAACCTATTGGTGCGCCGGTAGTCGGGCAGCTGAATCTGAACACCACTCGACCTGTTGCTATAGAGTACGTCCCCACCAGGACCCACTCTAGAACAGCTCTCCACCTTCATCAGCTCGTAGGACCCAGAAAGTAAGGTAAAAATCATCGTTAAGGAGACTTCATTTAGTCTCTAGAGGGATACTGTGCCAGTGTACCTTCATCCACGTTGGCATAACTGGCGTCAACTTGTTATATAAGAAATGTTTACACAATTTTTTAATCGTAGAGCTGTCTTTTTTTTCTAAAGGGAAGTGGCAGATACCTCTGTTTTTGTCGTATTGGCAATCTTAAATTTACGCAGATTTCCTTCCAATGCAGCTGTATTTATTTTTTATGCACCTCACTATCACAGAACATCACTGTGCATACGGTACGGCAGTGTTTATGCTCGTGCATTTTTGTGCCCGCTCAATGTTTACATTAGAGGTGAGCCAATATGGTTTTTGAGCCTTTTCGGATATTGCCGCTACCAATACCGATACTGCCTTGACAAGGAAAAATAACATTGCAAGTTTCAAAAAATAAAAACTTATTTTTTAAACATTTGCCTAAATAACATTCTAATTGTCTTGGTTTTTATTGTTTCAGTGATAGGTCTAACTGCTACGATAAATATAAATCTAGGAACCACATATTAAGCTTAAGCATATTTATAAGACAAAAATAACCTCCAAAAGCATGTCATTACGCAATGAAACTATTAAAAAAAACATAACACTTCAAATGGTGCGTACATTCAATGTGCCGTTTTAAGTTTGTGGTACTATATGACCTCGATGACGTACCGCCTCTCAAAACCATACATTTGCAAATATTTTAAACAAATTTGCATTCTTGCGTGTTGCTTACGGTACAAAGAAATTCCACAAATCACTTTTTCTACCAGCCATATAATTTGTTTATTGCTGGCACACGTAAATAATTTCACCACGTTCGAACCCTAACCTAACACAGTCATGTTACTACAGCAACAGCAAACAAACAAACAAAAAAAAGGCAAACTGTCGGAATGGCGCCGCTAGACGGCAGTAATGTGCAGCATATAACCAACATTACATAAGTTTTTTTTTTTTTTTTTGTGTTTCGCCGTGTTCGCGGTCTGTCGTAAAACAATTAAGACAAAATATTTTTGGAGGTAATCGTAAATATTAATTATTGTTAATACTATATATATATGTGTTAGGCTGATTAAATGTTAAGTTTTGTTTATGCTGAAAGCTTGCCTCCATAGATAAAACTCAGTAAACGCAAATGGTGGCTACTATTGTTTTGTTGTACACATGTTTCGTAAACAGTCGTGCAAAACGTGCCTAATTTTGCTTTAGAAATAAACACAGCCAGTTTTGAACTTCAGTAAAAACCAATTTAAAAATAGTGGTTAATTTAATAAAGCCAAATAGTGAGCTAAGCCACGCCAATTATGGCAAGTTTAAAACAGCATCATCATAGATTCTTAGGGCAAAATATTGGTTATAATATTGGCGATTTAAACATGAATTGCGCACAATTCCGATCATTACGATATCGGCCGGTTTTGATGTATCGGTACCGGTATCGGCTCAGTCCTAGTTTACATAGCGATATTGGCACTCCGTTCAGTTTATCAAACCTACAGAACACTTCACTTTCAAACTTCTGTACAGTATCACAAAGTTATTATTTTTGGCATTCTTTACCGATTTTGTAATGTAAGCAGCTTGGCCACCGCTCATAAACACCCCCCTCAAGCACAACCAGCCTGCACCGATGCCGTGGAGTGGGGGTAACAAAAAGTGGTCTGTCAACCCCATGCACCGCTATCCTCAGGGCGTCCACCGCACCGTTATTTATATGCAGTTGCAGCCGTAGTAAACGCCAGTTGTTCCATAATTTATCACTTACACTTCTCACTCTCACAAGCCCCGTGATGCTCCACTGCTTGCAGACTACCGTACTTGAGTTCATTTTCCGAGGCGCTTGGGAGCTGTGCTCTCAATGCCAACCACCCCTTCACAGTAGAGCTATTGTTATTGTTTTGCTTTTTTTATTATTAAAGGAGTTAGGCAAAGTTATTTATTCACAATTTTGACTTGCATGTTTCAACTGTTCAGACAGCTAGAGGAGGCAGCAGTGGTCTTGCCCTGGTCAGACCCGATTGAGAGTTGTTACTAGTGTTGTAGATAGACTCGAATGTGTAGGAGTGTCCCACTTATGAATATTTTGTCAAGTTTAAATAAAACCCTGCAGCCCTTTATTCCAGAGTTTCACATTGGTATTGGAGAGGGGACATCCCTGGTAAACTTGTCTTTCTCAACAACCCGTAGTCACCTACCAACCTAAGTCTACAGGGATTTCTGCGAAGAGCAGGGGAACCGTACATACACGCTCTGACATTAACAAGACAATTCCTGCAGCGGGTGATGGTTAGAGACCTAAAAAATTAGGTGTTATTTTTTTTTAAAATATGTGTTTGAAGAATAGGTGTCATTTTTGTCAAAAATAGCTGTTATTTTCTTGCTACAAAAATGCAGGTTTCTGTATGGGAATTGCTTAATTTTTCCATGCCCTCTTTATAAAGACATACATAATTTGAGAAATATCACTTTATTCGTAAAACCTGAAGTTGGCAGTGTTTGAAAAGCAGAGTTTTTTTAACAATTATTTCCTTGCAAAAATACTTAACTCCCAGAGAAAATTCAGCCACGATTTTAAGACTGAGCCACCAGTTTCCTTTATCAACAGACAACATTGAAAATAATTTCACATTTTCTTAAGATTTTGTATTCTGCCGTACACCTTAAACAACGGTCACAGTGCACTGGAAAGGGCATACTGTTTCATGAAGGGACTAATGTTAACAATTTATACACAATTATAAAAGCACTGTTTAAAAAATAATAAAAATGCATTGTACGAACAGAAAAAAATAAAAGAAATCTACCTTTATGTTTGTAACTATCTGAACTTTCAACAACAGATTTTTTCGTTAGGCCCGCTAACAAAACTTTTGCTTGTTCAAAACGTGTTGATTTTTACTGCACATATTTAAAGAGAATATGTATGATAAAATACAGTTAGCTGGAAGAATACAAGATAAAAATACGTGATTAATCAATTTACAAATATATTCTACATAAACAAATGCATAAACACACATTTTTGACCGCCGCGCAGCTTTGTAAATAATAAATAATTGTTGGATAAAACTTGAAGATGCTATGAATGTAAACAAACTCAGCGAGCTAGTTGGCGCGAATCCCATAGATAAAGTGGTGCTTGGCGGACGTGAACACTACGACGGCGGGGTTTCCTAGTGAGCAAATAAACTTTTGCAGGGAAGTGCACTAGAATGTTAACTCAAAGTGACGCATCATCACTTGCGGTGATGTTATGTATGGCAGTAAACACACGTTACGGAAAGTAAAACATGTTTTCGTTAATGGTGATGAATCAAAGAAATCTACTGACCAACTCTGCATGCATTCGTATTCGAATATGCAAAAACACATAAAATACGTCGTAAGAAGCTAAATTTTCAGATCTCTGCGCCAGTGGTGAAACTTTCATCTTAACTGGTGCGCTAATTTACGTTCTGATTTCCTGTCAAATATTCTCTAGCCGCATGTACTCTACGGTCGTCAAGACCTTTTAATAATTCCCGCTATGTTAACAGTAACACTTTTGTTTGGTGATTATATTTTTGAACTGTGTACGTGAAAAAAAAATGATTGAATTGGTGTGTCGTTCAAAGAAAGCTACAAAATGTTATCCACAAATTATTGACACTTAGAAATTCGAAATTTTTAACACTCAAAAATTCATTTGGTAAACAGTGCGACGAGTATTCGGAACCTCAACCACAAAACGTGACATAAAATTCATTGCGTGTCAGTGTGCATTAATTTTGCCATATTTAGTTAGCAAAGCAACAAAACAGATCATTGTGTAACACAAATTCCGCGAATATAGATTTAGTTTCAAGTAAAGGTCTGTGTAAATGTTAAAAATAGCTTTATTTGAAGTAAAACTGGAAAAATCGCTTTATTCGCACTAAAAAGCTTAAATTCGCATTATTTTCCATTTTATCGCAAATGCTATTTTTTCAGGTCTCTAGTGATTGTGCATGAAGGGGAGTGGGTAGTGATTGTGCATCAAGGGTACTGGGCATCACAACTTGATGCCCAGTACTGCAGCTGTTCAGTCTGTCGTGGTTGAACTTGCACGATTATCGAGCACAGTACTTGCAACCCAGCAGCAGGTCACACAAAGGTAATGCCAGGCTACTGTTACCACCCCATATCTTGCTCACCACCGCGATTTGCTGTTGGGTGTTGGAGTCTGTAAGGCTGGTGCTAGTTACTGGGAATCCTGACACGTGCTAAGACCAGACATTGATCCTACCCATCTACCTCTGTACGTGCCACTGCAATTTGCTGCCTGATGCAAGGTTTGGGGGATGGCAAGGCATCTACCTGAACCTTATCTTCCATGGGAGGGGACTACTGCTACGCTTCTGTATTGCCGCCGAGGGATCACTGTAATACTTCTAACTATTCCCCCTACCGATGCCTTTTTACAAGCAGGGAGGAGAAAGGAAGGGTAAAGTCGCTGCAGAATGAGGAACCAGAGGGTCAACATCACAGGGACCCCCAGCTCAGGTGATGTACAGCAAGCAGAGGGGGCATGCCCAGCTTGCATGGCAGCAACTAGTCTACAAACCCCCTCAATATTAACCAGGGCTCTTCCAACCACCCTCAAAGATTTTGGATGTGCGCCACCCATGGGTCGTTTCTGACAAAACGTAATTCAAGAGCGGGTAATTTTTATGTACAACTTTCTTTGTTTGTGGAGGCAACATGTCCCTATACTCATAAGTTTTGAGGTTGGTTAAAAGTACATGAAGTCAAAGAGAATAAAAGACCATGTTGGACGAGCGACTTGTCCTGTATGCTGGCTCATGTATAGGTATGCAGAGAAAGATAAATGAAAAGCTGGACATCTTTGCTGCTCTACCACATCTTTGGGAGCATCCTTGCTAACACCAGAAGTTATCTCTCAACATCGAGAGTTTGCTGCGTTGTTAGTCAGCTGGGTCTGCTAAAATTAACACAAAATTTACCAATAAAAAGAAGGTGCCGCCACTCGCAGCCTGATGAAGCCTGCCTAGCCAGCGAAACGTGACCATGCATCCGAGTGGAAAATGTGTTCATCAAAATTTTGTGTGCGCCTGTGTGTGTGCATGTGAGTGTGTGTGCCGAACTTCCACTGTTTTTTCAAACGAAGTTTGAAGTTTCTGTCCAAAGCTGCACCCTGCTGCAAAACATCCTATGGCTTGCCATTGATGTGGGGCTCTGTCTCAGCACAAGTGGTACGTAGAAACAAGAAGGGTGAGGGGGGAGGACTTGCCACTCTCCTGTTGTGTGAGCAAGACAGCTGCCTGCTCACTGTGGTCTCACCTTGTAGTATAACACCCCAAGCAAAAACATTAGCCTACTTTTGAAAAAATTAGGTTTAACACTATGTATTTTGCAAGTAACATTAATCCTGTCTGGGGCAGAACAAATGCATATATAAAAACTATTGATAATTTTTGTTTCAAGCCTATTACTTGTCTGTCAACAGCAACAAAACATTTAAAGAAACCTTACACATGCTTACGGTTTTCTGTGTTCGCTAATACTGTAAGTGTTTTTATGGACATGGACAGATGTAGGGTTTTTATTTTTGTCTTCATTTGAACTTGCATAGTATGTAATTGTATTACTCTATATACTTTTGGGACACTGTAAACTGAAATAAGTTAACAGTTGCTTTTAATTTTGCTGCATTTCACTAATACCATTGTTTAAGTACAGTACACTCCCATTTATTCGTGCTTCGCTTAACCGGTTTTCGGCTTATCTGTGCAGCTTTTTGGATTTTTTCAAAGTCTACTGTAACTTCTGCGGTAAGGCGATGCAGTGACTTATGTGGTTTAAAAAGCAGCGGTAGTATGGACATCTATCGCTGTGCCGCTTTAGCTGATGTTTATGTCTTTAAACTGTCAGCCTGTCGCAGAGACCTGCACGAGTCATCCATTTTTGCCCGTTGAAGCCCGTATCTGATCGCACTCATCTCTGTTACCACCCCAACTCCGCGTCTTGCAAGTTTATCGATTGCTCGGGCACGGTTGTTGTTCACTGTTGTAGGGTCGTTATGCAAAGTCATCAAAGCGTAATAGGACAGTTTTAATTATTGTGGAAAAGTTTGGAGTAATAAAAAAATTTAAGCATAGTTTGTTATAAACAAAAACATCAAATCTGGTGCCAAACAAAAAGATGCAGACATTTTCAAGAAAGGTGCAGTTTAACTTTATGTACAATTTTTCATATAAAGTGTTTAAATGCTTACAAAAAACTTAACAGTTAGGAATTTTTAAACTTTTGTGTGTGCGCATGCGAGAGCGTACATGCGTACATGCATGCGTGCCAGCACGTGTGTAAGTAAGCAAAATTTAAATAATCTCCTAGTTATTAAAGATGTATAGAAATCTAAGACGATTCTATTCTACCCAGCCTATTCAGACTAAATGAGAAAGCAGCCTACACTTGTTGATAGAGGCGAGTGCTTACGTTTTTGTAAAATTCATTATGGTAGTCACAAACTTTGAAATTAATGAATTTAGACTTTTTAAAGGTGTTTTCCTTGTTTTAGCAAAAGTTAACGTTAGGTTCTGCATTTGTATTGTATTGGTTATATTTTTAATGGGGAGCGTACTGTATTGTTTGAATGCTAGGTTGCCTCATTTAAAGTCCTGCTATTATCTTTACTGCTTTACATTCTAATCTTTCAACTCACTCTACCATCTCGAGGATGGGTCTGTGTGCACGATGAGGAAGCGACACACACACCACACCACACACACACTCACACCACACTCATATGCCATGTACACCACACCCACACACCACACGCACATCACACCCACGCACATCACCCACACACACCACACCCACACACCAACCACCCATGCACATCACACCACACCCACACACCAACCACCCATGCACATCACACNAACTTCCATTACAGGTCTTGGTAAATTAAGAGTTAGTATGGGCCATTGTGTTATTCCACTCAGAATAAACACGTCTTCTATCAACTTCCGAGTACTCGTTGCTAAGGGTGACTGTAACTCCAACTTCCGTAGACGTCAGCCCACCAGGGGCGAGCAGGAGACCTCTGCATTCCTAACTATATTCCAAACCTAGTGTAGGACTGCGGGCTCCCTTAACCGGGTGCACATACTTCAAAACATTACACATTAGACGGCCACCCATATTGTGCACCTGGTGTGCAGTACGGTAGAGCTAGGTCACAACCACAAGGCCGTTAGTCAGTCAGTCAGTCCAGTCCATTCACTCATCCACCACGCTGAACTGTCGCCGGAAGAAGTGAGACTGGGTCTGNACACCACACACACACCAACCACCCATGTAAATCACACCACCGACACACCAACCACCCATGTAAATCACACCACCGACACACCAACCACCCATGCACATCACACCACACACACACACCAACCATCCATGCACATCACACAACACACACCAACCACCCATGCACATCACACCACACCCACACACCAACCACCCATGCACATCACACCACACCCACACACCAACCACCCATGCACATCACACCACACACACACCAACCACCCATGTAAATCACACCACCGACACACCAACCACCCATGTAAATCACACCACCCACACACCAACCACCCATGCACATCACACCACACACACACACCAACCATCCATGCACATCACACAACACACACCAACCACCCATGCACATCACACCACACTCACCAACCACCCACACCCACCAACCACCCACACCCACCCACCAACCACCCATGCACACCAACCACCCATGCACACCAACCACCCACGCACACACCACCCATGCACATTGCACCACATACACACCACCCATGCACATCGCACCACACACACACCACCCACACCCACCCACACCTACCCACACCAACACACACCAACACACACCAACACACCAACCTGGTGCCAGTGCTGGCTATAAGCTGTGTATACTCAATGTTCTGTGAATTACATTACACTCGGTGCAACACAAATGTCAGATAGTAAATATTGTGTACTTTGCTACGTATAGTACAGTACTTAAGATGTGTGATTTGTGTTTGCTTTGAAATAAAAAATAGGTACTGTGTTTTATCACGATTTTTGGAGCCAATATCACTGTTCCATTAACAGTAAAAATGTGTAAATTCGATTATCAGGGGGTTTTTTTTTTTAACAAATTCGCTTATTTGGGTTTTTTCTGGTCCCCAATCGGGAGTTAACTGTATATGTATTAGTTACGGCTCAACTTTTACGTCAAATAAATTTTATAGCAATAGAATGAAAGGAATTATTATTATAAACATGAATCTGTTTTTATAACAATTTTACGCAAAGTAAATGGAATTGGTTATTCATTTTATTAAACAGTACATATTTAAGTGAAAAACATTCAATATCATGTTATGATAAAAATGAAAGGACAATCTCATGAGAGAACAATTCTCAAGTTACACATATTGTCACATCACAGTAATTTTTTTGTGCAAATAATCTTGTACTTTGTATATTTTGTTATCAAAGAGCGGCACGCTTCACACAACTTCCCCTCATCTGCACACGGAATCATGTAACCCTAGGCGTGGAGTGCACCTGAAACAACTTGAATCCAGTCTCTACCAGCATGTCCCTAGATGCGACTGCACTCTCCGACAATGGCAGCCAAGTTTGCCTTATTATCAGACTTCACGCCAACACCTCTCGTATGATAGAACCCAGCCTAACGCGCCAGCTAAGCACCTAAGCCCACGCCACAAATGCAACCTTCCTGACAGAAGCCTGCGTTCGCCACAGACCAAGAGTTGGCACCAGAGCGCGCAGCTCTGCCCACAGGACGAACTCACCCTGCCACCCTCGCACGTCGGAGAGCCCTTGGGCATGTGGAATACATGTCCGTGCACAGCCGTCGAACGGCATTTCATTCTCAGCAGCTTGCTTCACCACTTCCAGTGCTGGAGCTGTCTGCTAACACTGACATCTTCCCAACCTACCAGATGCTCTTAAAGACCTTCAACAGAAGCCCCTGAAGAAGTCAACGCCCCTTACTTTGCCACATTTGCTTTGTTAGTTCAGACCCAGGTCCCCTTCAACTGGTTTGAGTCGGTTAACTTCCGTTACAGTTCTTGGTGAATTAAGAGTTTGTATGGGCCACAGTGTTTATCCTCTCGGAGTAAACACGTCTTCTATTAACTTCCGACTACTTATTGCTAAGAGTGACTGTATCTCCAACTTCCATCAACATCAGCCCACCAGGGAGGAGGTAGGATATCACTGCATTCCCAGCCTATCATCCAAACCTAGTGTAGGACTGCGGGCTCCCTTGACCGGGTGCACATATGTTAAAACAATACATATTAGATGGCCACCCCATACTGTGCACCTGGTGTGACGTATGCTAGAGCCCCAACCATTAGGTTACAACCACAAGGTGGTTAGTCAGTCAGTCCAGTCCGTTCACTTATCCACCGCTCTGAATTGTCGCCAAAAGAGTGAGAGACTGGGTCTGGAGGTTTGGTTTCTTTGGTCAACACCCCGTCGTCAGACTCCCGGGGTAAATCCACCGCTTTAACCACCGCGCAGAACCCGTTAGAGTGGTCTGGTACGACTCTGGTTGGCTCGGCCTAGGCTTGGCTCAACACTTAGTTAGGGTACTTCGTTGCCTAATCCTCTCCTGCGTGGCCGACCGTAGAACCTACCTACATGCCTTACACCCGTAGGAGTGGTAGCAGGTTGCGTATTAGAAGGGCAGTTACCAACTCCAAGCTTAACTTGGGCTGTGACCCAGCCCCAACTGCACTTTGTAGCATAACCCCCCGGGAACAAGCTAAAGTCACCCGACAGTTGTG
>NQII01001935.1:292981-396390 GCA_002778355.1 Clitarchus hookeri | reverse complement strand
GTCTCGCAAACCCGTGTTGCCACCTCAATCGAACCAGCAGCCCCCCTTGGGCCTCTACCTGCATCACCCGCCTGCCGCAGCACCACCTCTGCCCCGAGCCTGGCATGAAATCCAGCATGAGTCATCCGCACTTGAAGCAGAGCCAGGAGCTACCCCGGGCGACACTTGTAGGTAAACCAGTTGCTGTGTGCAGGCCGGTAATGCGTAAGGTCATCCGGCACACTCCAGACTTTGTACCAAGCCACGTGCTCCAGTGAACAAACCATAAGTCAATCTTGACTACCAGCTGTCTCTCTGACCTAAAATAAGCCCTACCGTGACTTCCCCGTCAATCACAGACGTCGCGTGTCAACTTGACATTTAAAACTGCTAGAGTACATTCACTAATGTTTCAGTTTTAAAATACGTTTACATCACCCACATACAGCTTTTGTTCATTTGTAAGTCAGATAACATTTTAATCAAATCCATTTGATTTCAGTATCACTTCAACACAAATACATATCCCAACTACAAAATGTTAGTAAATATTTTATTATTGATAAAATAAAAATACTCCTTACATAGTAAATATGTTTAGTTCTGAGTGGCAGAAACACTTTTGTTTTCTTACCAATATCAAATTACCTATTTTCTTACACTGCAGTTGGAAAATGAAATTGTGACATACTGTAAGCATGCTTATATGTGCTAAATAGTTCAGACAGCTGTACAGGTCTCTTTCTTCTATTTACTCAGACTCCTCCAAACTCTCCTCCGAAGATTCCTGTTGAGAACGATGAGTTATCTGTACCGTCCTGGAGACGGCCAGCTTCCTTCAGGAGTCGCATCACCAGTAATGTAGATGAGCCAGCGAACAGGGCGCTCAGATTACGTATGTATTATTGTTCTTAGAGTTTATATTCTCAGTGAAAACTCACAAAGTATTTTTCAATGGGAAAATAATGATACCATTGAATAACAAGTCTGTCCTGTTGTGTTAAATGTGTTGCTTCCGGCTTAGTGTGTACGTTTTTACCATATTTGCATGATTCTGTCTCCCCAATTTTTTCAGAAAATATTTTTGGAAAACAAAGGTGCTGCTTAGAATCAAGTACCATCACTTTTTCCCCGGAAAATATTTTTAGTGTAACTATACTATTTGTTTGAGGGTCATTGCATACCATTTAAATAAATTTTAATAATTTTGGTTGCCATATAGTTTTCAGAAAAATTTGACTTTTGTAGCCCTCTCTCTAGTTTTGAGTCCAAAATAAATTTTTGAAAATTTTCCCAGGCTTGCGCTTGGCGTGCACTGCCTTTTTTAATGTAAGTTTGCTGTATTTTCAGCGTTTTCAAGCATTTTGAGTAATTGCTGTAGCACCTTTTTTTATAACCCAATTTTAATGAATCCAAAACATATTTATTCAGCAGGAGGACTTGTTTTTCATGGTATAGATGCATTACACTCTTCTATTTTATAGATCTTACTAAACACAGTCAAAGTTAGTGATGGAATTGTTAATTTTACCCATTTTAGAGGCAAAATTTGTACTTAAAAGGGAGAAAGCACCTCAACAAGATTTTTGAATTAAACCCATGACAAATATACTTCTAAAAACTAATGTGAAAACTGAAGTGTTTTATCCTTGGTGTTTATGAAGCTGCTGAAAATGGGAATTCTTTAAAAATTCACATTTTTGTTCATTTAAATCTCTTATGACTGACATAAAAAAACTGATTTTATTTCTGTGGAAAATTAGTTCTGTGTGTAACAATACATTAAAATTTAGATTATGTGATTTGCACAATAATGAAAATATTGTGCTATAAATTTCATGAAAAATACTTTCTTTTCCTGATTTATGTTTAAATATAATTAGGGCTCCATTTTATGGTTAATGAAACAAGCTGATTTAGTCAAATTAATTTTACAGAAAAAAAATTGTTCGTTATTATTAGAACATTAATCTGTTGTTTTTTTGTAAACATTTCACTTGAAATAAATGGAATTGGATATTCATTATTTTAGTCAGTATATATTTAAGTTTAAAACATTCACAAATATTTAACAATAAGGATGAAAGGACAACCTTAAGAGAGCACACTTGTCGTGTAACGCACATTGTCACGTCACAGTAACGTTTGTGTGATAAATCTTGAAATTTATTCAGACTTTTACAACTGCCCAAGAACATTCACTAGTGTTGTTGAGTTTTACAAGATTTTTACATCACCCTCATAAAGCTTTTGTTCATTTGTAGATAACAATATTTTGATTAAATCCTGTTCAGTTCAATATTATTCCAACATGAATCCACAGTCTAACTACGAAATACTAGTAAATATTTTATTGTTGATAAAATAAAAACTCCTGCATAATAAAAATGTTTCAACAAAGGACAAAAAAATGGCAGAAACCTATTTATTTTTGTTTTCTTGGCAATATGAAAGTTACACATTTGCTTCAAATGTGGTCATGCTTACGGCACGGCAGTCTTTAAGCACCTGTCTTTTCCCTGCCAGTTACTGTTTGCATCGTAGTTTTGCACTTCAACCAGTTTATAAAGAACCTTCGCTTTCCAACTCCTGGACACAATCTAAAACAGTAATTATTTTTGGCATTTTTAACGGGTTATGCGACGTAAGCAGCCAACCACAATCACCACCTTACTCAATAGTTACAAATGCCATATTTGCTAGTTGTCAAGAACCTTACCACAAAGCACAGTGGCAGTATTTACAAACACCACATGAATTTTTTTAGTTTATAATTATTACATTCCACAAAAAAAATTACTCTTCTGTGAAATATATACGTACTATTTACTTTTGTCATATCACCAACATTTTTGGTTAGAGATGTTTGTTTATAAATAAAATACACGTAGCCGTAATTCTGCCCGTGAGCGAGTGCCATAGCGATTCAGTTTGGTAGATATCGAATTGTATATGTAACGATAATCTTTCGACCTTGTTACCAATTGATTTATGAATCGTTCTCGTGACGTTGACTTTTGTTTACGTTTTTATAGTCAACAATGTGATCACCACGCAAATAGTTTTGTCAGCGTGTATGTGAAGTAAATGAGAGATAATGTATAAAAAATGGAAAATTGTGAAACTTAATGTTTGTAAGAGTTGCATGGTAAAAGAAACTCGCACTGTGGTTTTAGATTCACTCAAATGAGCAGTTTGATGATATTTTGCAAAAATGGGGATAATAATTGAATTTTGCAAATAAACCTAATTTCTCAGTATTTCGTGATATTTCACATTCCTGACAATTTCTAGTCCCTAAATATTGTGTTAAAACTGTAACTATCTCCATAATCTAATCAAAAACTCAGATGTGTTACTATTTGTGTGCGCCTCAATAAAAATGAAAATCATTACAAGCATTACCTCTAGGCTTACTATACAAATAATAGCATAAGTAAATGAAATTATTTTTTGTAGACTTCCCTTACATTTTCAACTTTTTTCACCCATGTATTTCACTGTTCCTCAAAAATGAGTCGTTACAGAAAGACTGATGCAATAAATGGGGTTGATATATGAGGTTCTACTTTACATCTAAGTTGCAAGATTCAGTCCCATGTAATTTAACAACTGTGGTGGTTGTCAACAGGTAATATTCACTGTGTAATAAATTAGTGCAGTGTATTCACGTGTACAAAGAATACCATGAAATGGTTTGTTTTGGTTTATTATGCAAAAGCATCTAAAATCATTCAAGGCAATCATTTGACACCATAAACATACAATACGACTTTGGATTTTTGAAGCTTCGTACACTCCTAGCGAGTAAAATTTACGTATCAGTATTTGCAAATAAACATGCATGCGTGTACTCATGCACATGCACACACGTGTATTCAAACAGTCATTACGCACAACATTTTGATGGTTTCATGCATGGATGACTGATAAACAACTTGTTACCGTTGTGGTTGTTAATGGCATGCTAAGGTTCAGTAGAGGTGTTGCTTGTAAGTGTATGTAGTGGTCATGTTTTGGTGCCAGAGCACATTTTTGTGCATCCAAAGGAAACTTCGCAAAATAATCATTGCTTTACAAAGACTCGCAGATTTCTTTGATTCTTTTTCATCATAGTCAGTTTGTTTCCCCAGTTCAGTGAATGTTGTCCATCCTGCAGAATAGTGTCACAATGCCTGATGGTACACTGGGACACTATTGCAGCATTCTAGACTCGTGGTGGCAGTTGGGGTACCGTCTAATGTTAAAAGGGAAGGGTATACTGCCACCACAGTAATCCTGTCATGGATGTTAGCAAAACCCATTGTACCGTGATAGTGGGTGCAGACTAATTTTTGCTAATGACAGGGTGAACCTCTGCAAGGTAGATCTTTGGAAAGGATGGGTCCACGAGGTGCCACAGCCCGGGCAGGGAAATTGGTTCCTTATTGAAGTAATTCATGATCATAAACAATGGATAGGAGCTAGAAATTATGTTTACTCGCAAAATTATGTAATAATTCCCATATTTGCGAAACATGGACAAAGTTGCTTATATAGGAGTATCTAAAACCACAATGCTAACTTCTTTTGCCATGAAAACATTTACAAACATTGTTACTTTCCATTTGTTATACAGCATTATCTCTCATTTACTTCACATACATGTGGATAACAAAACTATTTGCGTGGTGATCGTGTTGTGGACTAAAATTGTAAACAAAATTTTACGTTAAGAGAAAGATTGATAAATTGATTGGTAGCAAGGTCAAAAGATTATCGTTATTGGTACAATTCAATATATATTAACCCAAATCGCTATTGCGGTTGTTCACGGGCATAATCATGCCTAAAGTGTGTCTTATTTATAATGGAACATCTCTAACCAAAAATGTTTGCGATATAACCAAAGTAAATAGTACGTATATATAACACAGGCAAATTTTTTTTTGTCAAATATAATAATTACGCACTAAAGTTTTGTGTGGTATTTGTAAACACTGCTGATTTACTCCTATTCTGTGCTTTGTGGTTAGGTTCTTGAAAACTAGCGAATACGGCATTTGTAACTATCGAGCGAGGCTGCTTGCGTCGCAAAACTGGTTAAGAGCTCCAAAAATTATTACACTTTCAGATTGAGCCCGGGAGATTTAAAGTGAAGGATTTGTGCAAATACTGCAATGTAAACATTGAATAGGTGCAAAAATATGTGTGTTTTGATACTGCCATGCCATATGAACACTTAATTAGTGATAGTGGAGGACATACTTGCATTGAAAGTAAATTTGTGTAATTTTCATATTGCCAAGAAAACAAAAACAAATATGTTTCTGCAACTTTTTTGTAGAAACATTTTTACTATGTTGACGTGTAACAGTTGCGGAACTTGAGCCCATCAACGTCCCTTGGGGGCTTCCGTGTGTGCTGGGTCAGGGAGCACACCTAGGGCTGGCTTTAACGGGGTGACATCTGGAACTGTGCTCTTCCTGCACTCTTAAATACTATAGGTCACGTTGCTCGTCTACTGGGCACAAAGACGGGCTGTGGGAGGCGTGGTCTCTGGGTAACTGGGATATGGGTGCTTGCAGGCTTACCTCTGGAACTCCTCACCCAGGGCCGTTGTGGGCTTTGGTCTCTTCTCGAGACAGACGTGGTGTCTGGCCGGCGGCTGTCAAGGTCACTGGTGCTGGTGCGTCGGTAGGCTCAGTCTCCACTCTTAGGGGTAGAGGCTGTCCTTGATGGAAGAGGTGTCCCACCAAATGTACTGCTCCGGGAAGCCTAATTAGGGGGCTGAGAGAGGTTGGCGGGGTGGACTGCGAAGTGAGGCTTCGTCAATCGTCGAGCAGCTTGAGGCTGGTGTGGGTAGATTGCCGGAGGAATGATGAGCAGCAAGGATGGCAGCTGTCCTTAGATTGTTCCACTTTCCTCATCTGCACCCTTACAGCATAAACATGTAGGGTACTACAATGAAGCGGCAGGCAACGCAACCCTTGCCATAGTGTTTCGAGAAGTGCCTAAGTCAGTCCTTGTGAGGCCGGCAGGTCCATTTGCTCTGGAAGGAGGGGCTTAGATGCTTCGTCGTGTCTCTTGCTAGAGGTTGTGCACCAGGTGCCTTTGCACTCTTGGACCTCGGTATGAGTGGCTGTCTAATATGTGGTGTTGTGATGTACGTGCAGTCCTGGTGAGGAACTGTCTGCAGTCCTCCTAGTTTTGGAAACTGGTTGAAATCTGGCAGTCCCCTGCCACTGCGTTGCGGGAAATTCTTAACCAGGATGGGTGTGGTTCACAGTTCGCTCGAGTCGAAGAAAAGAGGTAGTTCGATTAAAAGTGTTATTGTATTCCCTTGAGTATATAACATCGTGACCCGTACTATCTCCTACTTCTATCACTCCTAAGGAGAATCTACGGAATTGGTTGGGTGGCAAGACGGGTGAAGGTGCTTGTCGGCTTGAAGAGCAGAGCTTGAAGAGCCGGTGGAGTAATAACTAGGTAGCTGTAATAACAACTAAACCCTAACTGAAGTCTGTTGGTCCTAAAGGGACTTGGGGCACCGCTGGGTGCAAGTGTGGTGATGTGGTGATGCTAGCTACAAGACAGCAGTTACTGTCCCTTTCTCCGCACTGCCCAAGGCCACGCCACACGGCGTGCTCTCGCGGCGAGTTAGTGTAACTTATTTTTTGATTTGCCTTCGTACGTAATTTGAGAAATATCACTTTATTTGTAAAACCTGAAATTGGCAGTGTTATTCCTATTGAAAAGCGGTGTTTATTAACTATTGTTATTTCCTTGCAAAATACCCAACTCCTAGATAAACATACAGCCACGTTTTTAAGACAAACCCACTAGTTTCCTTTATCAATAGACAACATTTTGTATTCTGCCTGACACCTGGAACAACGGTCACAATGCACTGGCAAGGGCATACTGTTTCATGAAGAGACTAATGTAAACAATTTATACACTATTATAAAAGCACTGTTAAAAAAATAATAATAAAAGTGTCTTGTACAAACCGAAAAAAAAATTTAAGAGATCTACCTTTATGTTTGTAACTATCTGAACTTTCAAAAACAGATTTTTTCGCACATATTTACAGAGAATATGTATGATGAAAAATACAGTTAGCTGGAAGAATACAAGATTAAAATACGTAATAAATCAGTTTACAAATATATTCTACATAAATAAATGCATAAAAACACATTTTTGACCGCAGCGCCACTTTGTAAAAAATAAATAATTGTTGGATAAAACGTGAAGATGCTATGAGTGTAAACTAACTCAGCGAGCTAGTTGGCGCAAATTCCATAGATAAAGTGGTGCTTGGCGGACGTGAACACTACAACGGCGGGGTTTCCTAGCGAGCAAATAAACTTTTGCAGGACCGTGCACTAGAATTCTTAAAAATCGTAATTTTTCGTTTTTTATGTAATAGTTTGCATTTATAGAGTTTGCTAAATTTTCAGATCTTTAGAGCTTTGCTAAATTTTCAGATCTCTACAGCAGTGATTAAAATTTCATCTTAACTCATGCGCTAATTTACATTCTGATTTCCTGTCAAATATTCTCTAGCCACGTGTATTCTGTGGTCGTTAAGGCCTTGTAATAATTCCTGCTATCTTAACAGTGACACTTTTATTTGGTGATTATTATATTTTTAAACTGTGCATGTAGAAAAAAAATTATGGAACGGGTGTGTTGTTCGAAGAGTCACAAAATGTTATCCATGAATTATTGACCCTTAGAAATTAGAAATTATTAACACGCAAAAATACACTTGGTAAACAGTGCGACGAGTATTCCTAACCTCATCCACAAAACGTGATATAAACATTCATTGCATGCTGGTGTGCATTTTTTTTGCCATATTTAGTTAGCAAAACAACAAAACAGATCATTGCGTAACACTAATTCCGCAAATATAGGTTTAGTTTCAAGTAAAGGTCGATGCAAATGTTCAAAATAGCTTTATTTGAAGTAAAACGGGAAAACCCGCTTTATTCGCACTAAAATGCTAAAATTTGCTTTATTTTTCGTTTTATCCCAAATGCTATTTTTTCGTGTCTATACTAATGGTGAATGTAACAGCAAGTCAATTTTAATGGATATACTAATTGTACGACATTTTGTTTTGAATTCCATTTTCATATTTCTATGTTGGCTGGCCAATGCCCTCTTGCATGCAAGCACATTGCAACAAATGCAAGATGGCGATGGCGCAGAGCGTAGTTCCAGCGAGAGAACACACCCCCACCGTAAACACAGCTTGCCTATTGGCTTTCATCTGAGGTTTGGCTATTCCAATAAATGAGCTCCGGGAATTTTACATTTTCATTGCAATATTTTTTTCACTTAACATCTTACATTTAATCACAGCGGAAAAAAAATTACGTAAATGTTTTGGAATTACCGGGACATTACAAAAATTAATCGTATGGAATTTGTTAGTTTTTTTTGTCTCTCTACCTTGGTCGCCCGTCATTAACACATGAACGCCAAACTAACAATTAACAATAAAATTTATTTTGTGTATACACAGGAGTGAATGCTGTATCAGTGTTCCATAAAAGAAATCCGTGATTAAAATAAAGTTATTGTAAATATTTTTTTTTCTAATTGGCTGCAAGCAAACAAAATAAGTTATATTTGCATAAAAATCTTCCAAAGCACATAACCAATTTGATATGATATTTATAACTTACTTTTGAAACAACCAAGTGGTTATATTTTGTAGAAATATGTTTGTAATTGCAACCAACTTGTTTTAAATTTTATGACTTTTGGTTTTAAACTAGTTTGTACGAATAATGCTGTGAATCTATATGAGTTTCCTGATTAATAATAATTTTACATTTAAAATTTTTAAACTTCAAAAATGTGTAAAATTTTGTGATTGAAAGTATTGCTTTGCTTTTTATAAATCTTCAAAACACAAAAAAATTATTATGTCAATTAATAGGGGTGAACTGCAGTTTGTGGGATTGCGTAAGCAGCCTGAAAGCTTTGAAATATAAATGTTGTGCCGTTCAATTTATACAGAAATGTTTTAAGGTTGTAATGATGCAGTATTCTTAATTTTCGGGACACACGTTTCATTTTCTTTTGTTTTTTTTTAAGCTTCATAATATTTTTATCGGGTGTGAAATTAAAAGAAGTGGAGGTTCGTTACCGTGATAGTTTGTTTATCGAGCATACGTTTGTCGTTTTGTTTTGAACATCGCAGTTTCAGAAGCATCAGCATTATATTAGAAACTTTCAGACTGCGTCAACAGTTTAAGTTCCTACGGCACAATTTTGGTAACGCGTAGAGAGCGTGCGTGGCAGCCCACGCCAGGACCGTATCTGAGGAGAGGGGGGTGATAGGCAGCACAAGTACACATGTGACGGTAACCCCCACACCGGCACACTAAACCTTACAAAATTATTTCTCCGCTGGTGTGGGAGGTCGCTGCATTGGTTATTTCTTTGGGCAAGTTTTAAGAACTGAAATAATTCGTAAACGACTGTGGCTCTATTCTGCACATGTCTATCTGTGAACGGTTCGTACTCTGCATACTCTGAACTTCGGATGTGAAATGTGTCACTTAACTGTTAAATAAAAGTGTAGAACAAATACACCGGAACTTGATATTATTTTGTATTCAATTGGCGTCCATTTTACAGAGTCTCGTATTACTCTGTCTTGAGCTGGTCGAGTGGAAAGTTATCGCCGAGTGGCAATGTAAAGCCGGCTATAACTTTGTAACTGTGTGTATGCAAACGTTACAAAGTTCCAAATTTTATGTTCCTAATATTGGAAAAAATATATATATATATTTACCCCGTGTAATACTGGTTATAAATTGAATTTCAGCCAGTTTGCAAATGTCCCTTTTGAAAGCAAATATTAGTGCTGAAGTGTGACGTTTGGTGAAATGACAGTGACGTCAGTCACACAGGTTTCCTTGGTGCCGGACAGAGTTACGTCTATGACTCACTGAGGAGGAGTTTGAATGGTCTGTCTGGTGGTAACCCTGCTACGGTATAGGGTGAGGTGTGTAGCCCTTCGACTCGGCACGAAGTCGGGTGTGGCGATAACGGCTCTACGCACAGTCGGCTTTGACAAGGGCACTCCTGTTACCTGCAGTGCGCTTCACGGCGCAGCTTCTGCTGGTTGGAACAGGGACTCTGTCCGGGGGTGGCGGTGGTGCTGTTGACCTGTTTGGTCAGCTCTGGGGGCGGGCTGCTGTGCGTCGCAGGCCAGAAGTATGGGCAGGCAATGCCCAAGGGACTACGAGTGGGTGAGGATCTCCGGCAATCTTCTGGGGTGGCTGGAAAAGGGTGCTGGGAGGTGAGACTGCGCCAGTTGTCTGGCAGCGTGAGGGGAGGGGCTGCTGAGGCCAGATGGTAAGGGAAGGTACTTAGGTCTTCCGCATGGAGGAGCATGCGACTAGTTCCCTGGCTAAAGTTTAACCAGAATCATTCCTGTCACTCATTCCTGTCACTCCAACCAGCAAAGTTCATTTAGGTGGATGGAGTGGGTTAGCTGATCTGGATGTCTAGCCGCCTCGTCGCGTGTGTTCCTAGTAGTTGTTGATCTACCTTACAATGTTCCAAGTAATACAGTACTTGGTTCAAGTTATGTGTGGCTGTCGACTGGGTTATGTTTGGTGTCGTACGTGTGCCTGATTAAGGGTAGTCCGCAGTCCTACACTAGTTTCGGCAAAGTGGGTTTCAAGACGCGGTCTCCTGCTCTCCTTCGTGGGTTTGACATCTACGAGGTCTGAATTCATAATCGCCCTAGAATAAGCACACGGGGTTAGATAAGAATACGTGTTTATTCCCCAGAGGATTAGACATGGTCAGTACGGTCTGCTAGCTATCTATTGTACTGAAACCGTCTGAAGTAGACTACGTTAAACCAGGTAAAAAGGACCTGGGACAAAACTAAACAAGAGCAGAAAATAAGCTAGGCAGCTATGACTAATCGACACTGTTGTCCAGAAGGGACTCGGGGTTCACTACCATAGTGGTAGTGAATGTAAGGGAGCGAAGACTTCTTCAAGTGCCTGTGGACGCAGGTCTAAAAGACTTCTGGAAGGCTGGCTGATCTCTCCTGAGGAAATCGGTTGGCAGAGAGCTCCAGCACACGAGGTGGTGGAGCAAGTTTACAGAGTGTACAACTGCCTTTTTGGGGCTGCGCGTCGGCGTATACAGTCGGCCGGCACTGTTCCTTCTGTTCCCTTCGGCTGGTTGGGTATCTTCGGACGTGGGCTCCTCCCTTAGCATTCTCTCTTGGGAGGCTGGAAGTGATAGTTTTTCTTGTGTGTGGTTTGCATCTCTGCCGCCCGATTAGGGACAGTCCTGGGCTTCATTGCCTGCTTCTGTCGCATGCCCGGGTGACAAGGAACGTGACATCTGACATAACGTCATAGACAGCTTCGGCTGCCATGTCTTTGGGTGCCCCTTGCGTAGGGGTGTGCTGGTTGTCTCTCGAAATAAGCCTTCCCGAGTTAAAATCCCACTTGCGGTGACGTGACGTCACATGGAGATGAGGCAGAATCGTAAATAAACATAATCCCAGTACGTGTCACACGTCAGTGCATCCATCAAATAAATTTGTTTTAATATTGTGAGGTGATCCTGAGCCCATGTTGGTCTCTTGATGTTAGGATGCTGAGTAGGAAACTTGAGGATTGATTTTTTGAGTTTTATGTGTTTTTAAAGATGTAATTTAATATTTTTCCAAAATATTTTAAAGTTTTACATATTTTAGATTTTTCTTATGCACTTTTTTCTGTTGTGCGATTGACGAACTGTTAAACATAGATTTTGTAGTTTCATCTTACAGTGTTTTACTTGATATTTTTTGGTTTAGAAACATAATATTGTAGTGTGTAAACAAACAGTATATACTATAAACATCAACATTTCAGTATTCAAATTGGTTCATGTTTTTCATAATAACTGTCAATAGAATTGTTTCCCCAGGTATTAGTGAGAAGGAGGTGCCTGTTCAGACGGCCACATCTCCAACCAGCGGTACAAATCGTGTCACTGCAGACTCGCAGGAGGTGGTTCTCAGGAGGACACAAAGTTTTGAAGCGGACGAGAAGTGAGTTCAGTTGCCCAGTCTTTGCCGTAGACAACTAACTTGTAACATACTAGCTGTGTGCGAGTGCTGTCGTCATGCCTTTTCATCCGTAGGTGCTAGCTAGAGGAGTGGTTCAGTCAACTTATTCCAACATGCAGTACATGTGGTAATGCTTTGTAGGTAATCATGCATTCCATACACCAGTATGTTTGAGTTGTTGCTAAAATATGTTGAAGTGATGTGTTTCTTATAATTATTTTGAGGTTTTAGAGGTTTATGAGTTGAACAATTTTATTTCTACACTGAGGTGTATCAACTACCCCCGCCCCAAAATTAAAATAGCAGGGTGTAACACACAAGTCTTAAGTGTTTGTGTAGAATGTCATCAAAACTCTTAAGTGCATCACATTGATAGTGTCGACTCCTTACCTGCTTTAGTGCTCTTCTAGCAGGGAACATCCACAGCTTTCCACCATGAAGACGGAGAGGAGATTGGCGGTGGCAGTTGTCTGGGGGTTCGTAACAGGAATGATTGGCTTCTGATCTCTGATTGGAGCCAATGTATTGTGGGTTGTGTCTGGGAACTGGTTGCTGCAAAGCTTTCTGGACGGGTGGTAAGCATGAGCCGACGGACCACAACTGCAGAGGCGGTTGGGTGAGGTTCAGTGGGCCTGTGCTTAGGCAGTCGTGAGTGTTCTTGTTATGCGAAAGCACCTAGGAGATATCCTCCTGTATAACCCTCCTCCACTGGTGAAATGTGGTACGGCTGGTTTGTGCATCTCTGTGGAGTAGTCTCCTCTCCTCTCAGCAGCGTATACACTCAGTGAGGCCTTCGTTCAAACCCTGCCAACTCCTTGGCTAAGGCTAGAGCCTTCCAGGCCACCTTCGACTGACCAGCCTGGTACTGCAGCATTAAGGGAGGGAGTGGCGTACCGTAGATTCTGGCATGACATGTGGGTGTAACGAATAAAAGGGGAGGAATTCCTATGCAGCGTCCTGGAGGGCAGTGACCTCTCACTAGTGCAGTGCCGTAGCAACTGGTATACCCTTCTCTGGGTATCGGGTAGGGTGGGATTATCGCCAGCACTCCAAGTACTTAGCTGAAATGTGGGTGGTGGTTATGCACTCTTCCCCAGTGGTGATTGGCAAGGCAGGATTATCGCCATACCCCAATCCCTAGCACAGAGGGATGCTTCTAACTTTGCAGCATAAAGGACGTGAGGGACATTAGCCTTGTGCCACCACCTGGAAGTGTCGTTAAGGTTATCTGGGTCGTAATGGGAAGATAGCGGGATCGGCTAGCAGAAAATTAGAGCGCTGGAAATGTAAAGCCGGACCAAGATGGAGTAACGTTGTTTATTGGCATACCAACAAAACAAGCACACCCAACCTGTACCGTATCCAGGGCCGGAAGGGCTGGACCTATGTTGCCAACAATGACTGGGAGGTGCAGTAAACACGGATGTGCGGTGGGACGAGGGCGATCCTAAAGTACGGTCGTGACTCAATCTCGCGTAACAGGAAGAGTGCTGTGGTTAGATGAACCGAAGAGACTTAACAACATGTCCCATGCTCGGACAAAGTGACGTTCTGACTGTAATTGAGCAAAACAACCGTGAGCCATCGTCTGTGGGTACTATGTGTACTCTGGGACCTGCGGCAAGCGATGGTTGGTGTTGGGGAGGGGGGGTATGGAGAGATCAGATATAGAGCAAAGTGTGATGGCATACAGCAGAGATGTGCAGAGGTTACCCCCTCCATGGCTAGCAGCTGGAGGGGAGGTGGCCAGGCTCTCACTGAAGTACCAAGCAATGGTGTGATGCAGGCAGCCAGCTCACAGGGGCAGAAGGCCAGTTACCCTGGCACAGTAGAAATAATTCAGCATGTACGGCCTTACTGTTCTTGCTTGTGAGATGTCACCCGTGATGTTTCGGTGCGTTCACGAGGTCGGAAATTGGTCATATTTTCAAGACTTTTAGGTCTATCATTTTGTATAATTATAGCGTTTCTCCGTTGATGCTGTATTTAAAAAGTATATACCAAAGTGTATACTGAAAATTTTTTTGTCAAATCTGTTTCTTATAAAATTGTATTCTGTGAAGTTGTGGATTTTTCCTTCAGAAATACTGTATTCATCTGAAAATAAGACTAGTTTTCACTTTAAACTGTATTAAAAAAAATGGGGATCATCTTACAATAGACAGCAAACTGTTTCAATATACAATAACACACAATGTATACATACCCATTCGACTGCCAATCATATCACATGTAAATGCATATATTTTTCATATAAATATAGATGCACACAGTTGATGATACTGCTAGATATAATTAAGTTATATCTAAACTTCCCTATTTACATTGCGGTTAACCTACTGCTGCTATGTAAATAATGGTGGCCATTTGGAATTCAAAACATGAAACTTAGATATAGTCCATACTGTATAAGAAGGCCATTTTCTGATAGGTCTGCGAAAGTAGCGCCACTGTTTACGTCTGACTACATGTGACTATGTATCCTTCCGCCATCAGCTGGTCCGTCAAGTCGGGGCTGTATTTTTTTATCAACACGCTGTCAGCTAATCCACTTGCCATTGTACTGTATGCTAAACAAATTTTAAGATACTTTAAGACTGACATCTGTCTAAAAAAAATTAATAGGTTATAAAAGTAAAAATATAAAATGTTGCAAATAATTAAATATTTGCTATCTCTTTTTTAATTTGTCCGAGATAGTGAATTTGAGTTAACATTTGCGAGACGGTCTGTTGTATCTATTATCACACTTTGGACGTTATAGCTAATATAGTCGAGTTGGAAATATGTGACTTGGAATAACGTTAGAATTGCTTAAAAACGATTCACGCGTCTCACTTCCTACGGAAACAAGGAGATGGGTTTCGAGAGAACATGGCGTATAATTTACGTAGACGAACGATTACTGGCCGAATATAAATGACTTCGACTCCAAATCGTTGTACATGAAATATATGTTTATTAAAAATTATGCGGAGTTCGTGGGAAAAATATAACTATTGGCATTTGTTTGTAAATTCGTTATTTATCGCGCAGGAAAGAGGTTCATTTCTGGCATGTAATACCTCGCATAATATCCGAGAGATCGCGCGCACAGCGCGTCACTGCGAACTTCGCCGCAGTTTTTGGTCAATAGATAGCGTATTTTTTTAAGTTGATTGTTCTTAGATTATGGGCTGGAAATATATTTCAAATTCGTGTCGTTTCGTCAAATTATTAGAAAAAATAATTCAACAATATTATGCAATATTTCTATATGCTTTTCGAATTAATATCAAGGACGTGTTGAAAGCGAGGTTGGAGAGGGATGATACGTGAAAAAACTTTCTGAAGTTAGCACAACTTCAGAAAACTTTTCCGTGTCGTATTGTTCTATTATACATTTCATTTTGAACACCTATACTTAACTACATTATGACGAAGTTTAGTTTTTAACACTAACAACCATTGTTTTGTGTCCTTGTAAAATAAAATGCGTTAATGTAAGAACTCTTTCTTATTCGCGTATTTCCTGCTTCTGTGATGTTCATCGCCGGTGCACTCAGAATAGCCAACGTAATTTTAACTTTTGTTCGTTCATGCATCAGCTGATACAGGATTTTGTAAATGGCACTTTGTTTGTTTCGTAAATGTTAAGTTGCCACTCACTGACTGTCAGAAAGTGGCCTTCTTATTCCGTATGGACCATAACATGGTATGAAAGAATTGCATGGTTTTGGTTCCATAAGTGTGGCGATATTTGTACATGTTTCTTTCGTGTTTAGTATCGATGTTCCTATTGTTATTTTAGTCTATGGTCATGTTTTTTTCTAACACTGAAAACAAAACAAAAGTTTATAAACAGTAATGTGAAAATATTTTTTTTTAAAGAAAAGTTAAAATAATATGCTATAGACAGTATTTTTTTTTAATGTTTTTAAAAAATGAAATACTAACATTTATTATGGTGTACATTTATAGCATCAATCTCTCATTTGGTATTTTAATTTTATGCAGTGATTTAAGAAAAAAATTTAAAGTGATTGAACTTAATATTTTTTTTGTGATTCCATGTAATGATTTTTAAGCAAGAAAATTAAAATTGTGAGTAAATTATGTTTCTTGAAACATGATTTCGTAATATCGGAGTCGTCTTACATTCAGGGTAGTTTTATTTTCGGGTGAATACAGTTTTGCATAGTTTGAGACTTTCTGTTTTGGGGTTCAAGGTGCTCTACGTTGAGCGTCTTGCCAGAGCTACGTGTAACATGCCCTGATGTAGACCTAAATGTTAAGAGTAAATGTTTAGCCGAGTGCATACATGGTTTCTCAGATGCAATAATGCAATACACTGCTTAATATCATTTCTTGCAGTACTTGTGAGTTATTAAATTTTATGTTCTGTTGGTAGAAACTTTTAAGTTCCTTAATGTTTGCTTCACTTACTTTGATACTGATTATGGTTTCATAATTAATTCTTAAATGAAGTTCGTAGTTTTCTATTCTATGCGTACTCAGAAAATTTTGGTCGTAACTTGTGGAGCATTCTCCCAAATCCAGCCTCCCCACAACCACCTTTTTTGCACAATTTTGTGTGATGTTGCGTAAGTGTTGTTTCTTTATTTACAAACAAAACTAAAACTTCTTTGTCCTCCAGATAATTTCCCAGCATCAGGACAATGGCACACATGCCTCGTAGCAGCGGTTTTCTTCTTCCACCACCACACCTCATATACAGTAAATTGAGGTTTCCATGCCACTCTGCAAACCTTACAACAACTTGCAACTTGAATTGTGCAGTTTATTGATTTAGCTCCCCATTCTGTACGCTGAACTTGCTACTTCGACAAGAACCTGAAACAATTTCCCAAAAGCACTGTGCGACTGCTGAGTTTACAAATACTTAATACCAAGCAAATGTACCCTTTTGCTATTCAACCTCATGAGACTTTCTTTATTAATTGTGATGGCCGCTTTGTCAGTTATTTATTTAATGGATGGCAAAGGTTGTATATAGCCTGCTGGAAGTCCAGTGCATGCATTATGCACATTTTTTAAAAACCTTTAGTACTAAAAAATAAGGGTGTGGGTGTAATGCAATGGCAATGATCATGCAAGTAAATTAAGTAAAAATCTTATTCTATGTTAACTTTTTTATTTACTCAATGTCATAACCAGCCAGCACTAGGCACCACAATATTGACAAGAGATGGGAGCGCCCGTCAGTGTCAGTGGGGACGTGGTTGAATTCTCTAACGCGGAGATTGTACATGCACCTGGAAGTAGATAGGCAGATATGGTCTTAGAAGGCAAAGTGAGTAAGGAAGCCGTAAAACATAATATAATGACCGAACCACAAAGAAGTAACCGATAGATATATTTTATTCCTTTCAAAGGATTGTACGAAACGTACATACGTCTCAAACTGTGTCCGCTAATGTCTGATGAACGAGGGACCAAGTTTGCCAAGCTGTTTACTGCAGGGTGGTAACGAGTTTCGAACAGAGTCTCGGGGTGAAAGTGACCCCAGCATACACTCCGTCCAGAGCGGACTAGGCACTCGGGCCAGCGCTCGTAACTTTGGAGAAGGCTCTGCGACAAGAGCTCATCACCAAGGTGTTTAAGAAAATGCTAGTTCACAGCAATGGCAGTAAAGAGAACTAAGTTGACGTAAATAGTGCTGAAGGCAAGCGTTCACTAGTAGAGTGGTGAGCTAGCAAGAGTTACAGCTGCTAAACTGATGGGAACTACCAGTGATTGAATTTTAATTCATGCATAGGTTGCAGACTAGAATTTTTGTACCTGCTTCAATTTCACATGTAAAATTGTTTGTTGTCAACTGTGTTCATTGGCATAAGGAAAACCAGAGCCACTCTTAGGGTATCTGAGTTGTATGATGTTTCAAGTAACATACTGTTAGTGAAATACCAGTCTGTCCAGAAAGGTTACAAAATGACCAGCATGACCATGAAGATGCAGTCTGTCTACCCACAGGGAAATATCAGGGAATTTTCTCCTGCGTCAGGGAAATGTAAATAATTGCTACTCAGTAAATGTTGTTAATTTTGTCAATACAATTGTAAGCCTAAGAGTTTTAAAATTTCAATTTTTAAATTTGTGAACTGGCAGTAATACATCTTTACCAATTGACACAGGGCCTATACGTACAAAATAAAGTATTTGTGTGGTTATAATGGACATTTGTGTGATGTCAATAGCATGTGTCATGAGAAATGTTAATGGCTTAGTAAAATGTTAGCTCTACTTGCTTCGTCTGTTGCAGTGTAATTTAATTAATCGTCACTGATAGCATATCTTTTGTCAATGATGGAAAAATATGTAATTGGAAGGTTTTGGTCCTCACAATAGGTCAGAGAAAATTATAAGATTCTGCCTGGAAAACGGGGAAAGTCAGGGAATTCCAAAATAGAATTTCAGTGGACACCTTGTGATAGCTGTTTAATTTTTGTTGAGTAAAAAAGGGCAAATAGGTTTTTTTGCAAATTGTACTAATTAAAATTTTTTTCGGTTGACAGCTGTGACTTTATGCTGGATAACACGCACTGTTGTTCGTAAACATTTTCGATAAGGGGATGTCAAGTGTAAAATTCTAGGATATCGTTGTGTTCAAAAGACATCTGCGTGTGAATGAAATTAATCTATTGATAACAAATCTTATTTTTGTGCAAGAAGCCACTGATAAACTTACTTGGTGCTCGGTAAATCTTAAAGCCACCTAATGTCGTAAACATTTTTGGCAAAAAGGGGAGGTCCAGTATGCATTCCTAGGGTATCATTTTTTCGAAAGATATCTGACTATTAAAATAGATTTATATTTATCTAAAATGCTCTTCATTTTTGCATCAGAGACGATTGTGTAAAAAAAAATTGCAAATTTGGACATACAAGGGTTGGGTCAACATTGGTTCAGAATTTTGTAAAATATGTATTGCAACCATCCCTCACTAATTACCCTATGCCTGGAAAATGTGAGGGATTGCAACAGTCGGGTGATAGTGTTTACATACTTCAGCCATTAGCATGTAGAATAGACATTTATTGCATCACTTTTTAAGAATTATTGGAGTCATGACAGTGGTGGTCAGTTAGGTACTGAAACCTGTGCAGTAGTTGAGCATTTATAAGATGAAGAGGCATGTATACCTACCTTTTGAGTGTCTGTATTCATAATTGAGATGATTGCTTATTAACTTTATATATTGGTTTGTTTTAGTAAGCATCTCTTTGTGGCTTCCAGTATTTTTAATATGCATTACTTCCATGTGGGCTTTGAGACAACCCCACAGCTTTTTATTGTGGTAACAGGCTTTGCATGCCGTTATTTTTTTTTTTTGTTCCTCCCCATGCTTGTTTTTGTTTGTGCATGTAGGTTCCGCCGCAGGTACATGGAGCTGCAGGCACGGATAAAGGCTGGCTCTTGTCCCACCTTAAACTCAGTATCTGCCCTTCCCACCCGCTCTGCGTCCCTGCGGGAGCGATACTACTCCAGGTAGGTTCATCCCGCTGCTTTATCCTTTTGCTAGACTGCATGGTTTGCAATACTAACGCATGGTCGTTGTAACATCTAGAGCCAGTGAGGGATTCAAAAGATGTCTGACCATGTTCTTCGAAACTTACACTGGAAATGTGGTAGGATTTTGTAATAATTATGATTAAAATAACATCAGAGAAATTATTCATAGGTTGATAGTTTCTGATTGAACTTCTCACACATTAGTGGACAACATATTTTTGTATGCAGCCTTCTGCTGAACCATAGTGTACCACCATTCTCAGTTTCAGTAGTTCATATGTGTGTGTGAATGTGGTTGACTATTTTTTCCTGTGTGCAGTTAGCAACAAGTGAGTACTTGCATTTTTAATACGGTTGAACCCTGATATAACGCGCATGTAACAAAAACAGGTGTCTTAAATAAATCTTTTTAGGAATCGTTACAAAATCACAAATAATGAAACAAATAAACTATCCTAGCTATAATGTAAGAAATTGCAATGAAAACCAATTACAAATAATTTACTAAGCCACTGCAAAAATATGTAGGCATTTCTCAGTAGGTACCTTTAAACCATCTGCCGGAACACAAAAAACAACAAAAAAATTAGGTTAAAATCTGTAAGGAACTTCAACCACTGTGACTTTGAGTTGAGCGCAATGCTTGGCACACGCGCCTAGCAAGATAGACTTAGCATGATACATGGCATCAATAAGCGCTCCTTTGTTATACCCCCTCCTCCCTGCTCCATTTATCAACCAACTCTGAGTGCATAACTACCGTCCAATCACACGTGCCTAGCACCAGTTGTAACCAGTAACACAATAACAGCGTGTGTTACAGAGTTTCCTTTCCCCTTCCCCTTACCCTTGAGCACCATTCATCTCGTGACCACGCCATTTTCCTATGGCTTTATGTGAGGAGTGCAGTGTTTAGTTTGCTTTGTGCTTAAAGATAAGTTTTCAATTGTGCTGTTATAACGTCGATTTTTGGATTTTATTTATGGATCGTGGCTGGAATTCATTGTATTGCCTGTTGACAACCTGCTTACTCTATTTTATTGGAATACAATTTAATTACAGTTTTAGATTTTGGTTTTGTGCTTTATATTGACAACTCTGTTATGTTTTTCGGCATCGACAATGGAATTTGATTTCAATATACAGATTGAGTGTAAAAGAATACCCCAACTTTGAAAGTCTATAATATCAAAACCAAATGAACCGTGAAGTTTGTTTACCATACATTCATAAATGTTCAATGTGACCACCATGAGCGGCCTGAACGACATCTACGCGATAATCAAACTCGTTCCACACTCTCGTCAGCATGTCCGATGTTACGGTTCAGATGGCGTTCGTAACTTTTAGTTTGAGGTGGTGAGGGGTTACCGAACTTGCATTCGACACATCAATGTGAAGGGTACGGTCTGATGTTTCCTTTATGGTGCGCCACCCCATTGGCACCTAGCTGTTCAGGGATACCTGAACGAGACGTTGCCGCAACACTGGATTAGTCGAGGAGCACCTGATGTCCAGGATCTTATTCACTGGCCCCCAAGAAGTCCGGATCTTACCCCATGCGAATTTTATTAATGTGGGTACATAAAGGATTAAGTGTTTTGTCCACCATTGCCGTCTAACATTGCCAATCTCAAAACGAGTATTACGGACGGACGCCATCCAAACTGTAACACCGGACATGCTGACGAGAGTGTGGAACGAGTTTGATTATTGCTTAGAGTCATTCGGGTTGCTCTTGGTGGTCACATTGATCATTTATGAATGTATGGTAAACAAACTTTACGGTTCTGTGGTTCATTTGATTGGTAAATCAAGGTTGTAAGTTGTTTGGTTTTGATATTATAGACCATCGAAGTTGGGGTATTTTTTTATACTCATTCTGTATAAGTGCAGACCAGCATTACACATTATAAACCATTACAACATAATATGTCAATAACAGTGCGGCAGCTGCACCCGTTTATGCTGCAGCCTGCCTCTCTTCTCTCTCGCATGTGTCGCTGTTGCTCTTGAAAAGTAGGCTATGACCTTCCACCAGTGTGAGGTCGTTTATGGTCTTGTGATAATATATTTTTATCCAGAAAACTCCTTTCTATTGATATTAATTAAAATTTGGTTAGTAAATAAACATATTTCTGTACAAAAAGGCTTTCGGAAATGGATTTCACACTCGTTAAGAGTTGAGTGGTGTACGATGATTAAACTTTTTTTCTCGTCAACTACAGATTGTTTATGGTGTTGTGGAGTACCATTTTATTTGTAGAACATCTCCCTAGTGAATTACGTTAATATTTTATTTAAATAAAAGTGTAATTTTGCACCACAGATGACGAATGCTGTCTCTTAACATGAAAAAACACGTTTTCATAACAACTTTTGTGTGTGTGTGTGTGTGTGTGTGTGCATATGTGTGTGTGTGCATATGTGTGTGTGTGCATATGTGTGTGCATATGTGTGTGTGTGTGTATATGTGTGTGTATGTATGTGTGTGTGTATGTATGTATGTGTGTGTATGTATGTGTGTATATATATTCAAATAGGTAAATTAGGATTTAATGAATCCAACAAAACAGAGTAAATATTTTCAGGGACTGTAACATTTTGTTAAATTGGGGTTCTACTGTAGTTATTTTGAACTTTATAAATAATTGGTTTGCAACTGTGTAACTTTATAGACCATTTATAGATAGGCAACATCATTCTTTAAAAACAGCCGAGGTCTAAAAATGAATCTTTTAAATGTATTTCAGTAACATTCTGAGCCATACCTGCATGTGGCTTCTCTTATACAAAATCCAAGCATATCGGTATATAATTTCTGTGAGTAAAACTTTTGTTGGTATGTTATTTAGGTAAAACAAATGTTTGTATTTCTTACATTTATAATTACTGTACTAAAATTACTTTTTATAGCAACTTTGTGTAATCTTGTTGATGTGCCAATTTCAAAACAAAGTTGTAAGTAAAAAGTGGAAAAAAATAAAATAAAATGTTGTGTTTTAGTGAAAACAGGTGTATTCAACAGAACTTGCAATGGAACACGATATTGTCACCATTCATTACTTTACAATAACAATAACAATGCAAGTATCATAGAACTGGTTGCATCAAAAATAATACACAAACACAATGGAAAAAAAAATGTATATAGCTAATAATATGCATTTCAAATTAAATTTACTAAAACAATACACACTTCCTAATATTTGTTCTTAAAATATTTTGCAAATATCATGCAAAGAAAAAACTATTTACTATCATGGAATATGTCATTGCATAATAAAACACACACAATAAACACATTGTAGAAAATTATGTTCAACTAAAGTTATGTACTTTAAATTAAATTCATTTCAACAATTCACTCTTCCTAACATTCTTAAAATATTTTACTCATGAATGCAAAGAGAATTCAGAAATATAGCTCTAAAAATATGTTTTTCAAATTAAATTTCTTTGAATTCTTGCAATATTTCGCAAGAATTCTGCCCATAAAATGAAACACTCGACCTACTTAAAACATGTTTCATTTAATCTGAACCATATAACACCTTGAGCATCAACTCCACATTGTTTTGCCATACATAGAAAATGGAAGAGCTGGCAACAATGGCAGAGATTTTACTCTGCTTTGCAGATCTGCAGTATGCACTTAACTATCCCTATAGTCGGTTCATGACTGGAAGAGACTTTCTTGAAGCCCTGCTAAAGATCTACTTTCAAGCCCATTTCGTATCCTTCTGCCAAAAGGGTAAACAAACATTGCCATGTGGCAGTCACATGGCAATGTTTACATTCCACTGTGTGTGTGTACATGCGTTCGTACATGCACTTACCCATTATAAAAGTCATGTATATATTATTAATAGATATTCCACATGCGTAAAGTTTTTAATCTTGAGAATTTCACACAAAAGAATATGTGATGCAAGCGAAAAATATTTCATTATATAAACCCAAAATGTGAGTATTAAAAATTAGATGTTTCGTGTGCCTGCGTGTGTGTCTCTCTCTCTCCTCTCTTCTCTCTTCTCTCTCTCCTCTCTTCTCTCTCTTCTCTCTTCTCCTCTCTCTCTCTTCTCCTCTCTCTTCTCCTCTCTCTTCCCTCTCTTCTCTCTCTTCTCTCTCTTCTTCTCTCTTCTCTTTCTTCTCTCTCTTCTCTCTGTGTGATGCTGCATGTGCTACAACTGGTCTGTCTTGTAGGTTGTGGATGTGACCAGCTGTGACTTGCTTGATGTCTGCTCTGTGGCCATTCCCTCTCTGCCTCAGAGCATGAAATACAAAGTAACTGAAAATGTGAATGAAATATCTACTTGATGAAGTTTTATTTGGCATTCAGCAAGCAATTGCAATGTTCACAGTTGCAGCCATGTTGGTAATGACCAGCAACCACAAGAAACAGCGGTGCCATATTTTCCAGATATTGATTGGCGATGCGACGTTGCCAACAACACTCACAAGTTTTTCACTTGAATATTTTTTCATGAACATTACGAATGCATGTATGTATAAATGTAACACTAGTAAATATCCCTGGAGAGATAACAAAAAAGGCAACACAAAATTAAGGAAACCCTATTCACTGCACTTTATCAATCACAATATTTGAGACATTTTTTTTTCTTAGCTAATACCCACGACTGTATTTTGTTGCTCTATGAACAATACTTCGGCTACGTCGGCAGCTATTTCCTGTGAACTTTACAACAGGATTCTACTGTATTATGAATATTTTCTTTAATGTTCCCATTTGCATTGTTTTATTTTAGTTAAACATCACAAATACCTAACATAAGCTTATCAATGTGTTGAACAGCAAGTTTAATGTGGTTTTGGGGGGGGGGGGTTCGTTCATTAATTAATATGTCTAGTCCAGATCTACATAATGTCTGCATCTATAGAATTGTTATGTCAGTCCCCTGAAATTCGATGGGCAGAGTCTCCATTGCACTTATCGAGATGTTTTCAAACCCTTACGTTGCTATCCAAACCTGCAACCGACAGTTTCTGATAATAATCATGCCTGTAAAAATACAGCCATTGTCTAGAACCTCATACCATATTCAGTTTACCATAACAAGATCATAGATTGTTCAACAGTGTCTGAATTGTGTGATTCGTTCTCATTGTCACCAACCCACGAGTACAATAAATGCGTAAGGAGAAGAGTTAGAGTAGTCAATAGAACATGGAAAACTGTTGCGGGATGTAAACAATACAATTGGTACCACTAGTTGTTTTGCATTCACGTTGTTTTCAAACACGTGAACTCTCAATAACTAAATAGATGGGAAATACATTGAATGTCAATAACTGGAACAAATAATGAAAATTTCACTGTATTGTATGTTTTGTTTGTGTTACATTGTTTACGTAAGTTACTAGATGGCTAATGCGAATATAAACCATTAAATCTCTAGGTAAAAACCAGAATATTTCAAGTCAGAAGAAAAGTTTAGCTCAATTTTGAATTTTGGTTAGAAACTTGACACATTACGTCGGGTGGTTGACGGCGACGTCACGGTCAGGAAAGTTTTGACGTGTCGGTCAGAGACACGGGTTGATATCACTTTCTCACTATACTACTGTCTGACCAGACCCCGGCTGGTATACAGTACAGGGCACATGGCCTGGCGACTCAGCACAAAGTCAAATGCTGGTTTAGTGGTCTGGCGAACTGGGTGGCGCACAGCGACTGGTTTACTTTTGCTGAAGATGGCGTGGGGTGGCTGCTGACCCAGCTGTTGCTGCTGGAGCTGCCGCCCCGACCTGGAGCGGTGGTGCTGCTGCGGCTGGCGGTGCTGAGGTGAACCCGGGGAGGGCTGCTTGTCCGGTGGCATTTGTTGTTCTCAGTGGAAGTCTGTCACGATCGGATGCGGTTGCCCGGCTGTCATGATCGGGGACCGAAAGAGGGAGTGGGAGGGAGCTTGGAGATGAGACCTCTCCAGCTGGCGGGTGACTTGAGCTCGTTCCCGGGGAGTTGTGCTGCAAAGTGCAGTTGTGCCTGGGTTGCAGCTCCCGTTGGCTTTGGAGGCCGTAGCTGCCTTCCTTTCTTGCCACTTAGTACCACTCCACCACTCCTCTGGGTGTACGGCATAAAGGTAGGTACAAGTATCAGCCTCGTCAGGGGGAAGCAGGCGACGATGGTCCCTAGCTAGGTGTAGAACCAAAGCCGAAGCTGAGCTAACCCAGAGCCGTACCCGTTTACTCCAATCGGCGATACTAGGCGCTGTGGTTGGAGAGGTGGGTTTACTCTTGAGTGTCAGACGAAATTGACAAGGTTTAGAGGCTGTAGCTGCCTTTAAGCCAACCAGAATCAGGCCTGTCGTTCCAACCGGTGAAGTTCAACGTGGTGGATGGAGTGGGTTAGCTGATCTGGTTGTCTAACTGCTTTGTTGCATGTGTTCCAAGTGCTTGTGGATTTACGTTACGTTGTTCCAAGTACCGGAGTACTTGGTTCAAGGTACGGGTGGACGTCGACTGGTATATGTTTGGCGATTATATGCACCCGATTAAGGGTAGTCTGCAGTCCTACACTAGTTTAGTTAAAGTGAGTTTCAAGACGCTGTCTCCTACTTTTCCTTTGTGGGCTTGATATCTACGAGGTCTGAAGTTACAGTCTCCCTAGAATAAGGACATGGGGTTAGGTATGAATTAATTTTTATTTCTCAGAGGAATAGACACGGTAGGCTGTACTATCTCGTACTGAAACCAGCGGAAGTAGGCTACGTTAAACCAGAAGGGGACCTGGGGCAAAACTAACAAAAGCAGAAAAATAAGTTAAGTAGCTAAGACAAAGTGACCCTAACTATTTTACACTGTTGTCCAGAAGGGACTTGGGGCTCACTACCGAAGACTTCTGGAAGATTGGCTGATCTCTCGTGAGGAAAGCGGTAGGCAGAGAGTTCCAGCACACGAGGTGGTGGAGCGAGCTGCCAAGTATACAACTGCCATTCTGGGGGTGTGCGCCGGCGTATATAGTCAGCCGGCGCAGGTCCTTCAGCTCCCTTTGGTTGGTCGGGTATCTGCAGATGTGGGCTCCTCCCTTAGCAGCGCTGACCACATTCTCTGGGGTAGGCTGGAAGTAGTAGTTTTCCCTGTATGTGGGTTCCGTCTCTGCCGCCCGCTTAGGGGCAGCGCTGGGCTTCTTTGCCAGCTTGTCGCACCCGGGGGTTATTACAAGACACCTGACGTCTGACATAAGGGCGTAGATGGCTCCGGTTGCAGTGTCCTTGGGTGTTCCTTGGCTATGGAAGTGCTGGTTGGCTCTGGAAGCCAGCCATCCTGGGTTCAAACCCAGATCGAGGTACGTGATGTCACATGTAGATGAGGCGGAGTCTTAAATATTAGGCCAGTGTGCGTTACGCTTCAAAGTAGTACGCGAAACACATTTACCTAGTGCATCACTTCCAGAGTAACAAGTTGAGCCCTTGTTGTTTTGTTGATCTCTGTATTCTCTTACTGATTTTGCGCTAATGTAGTTTTCTGAAGTTTCCGTTTCAGGAAAAATACCTTGAAACCCATGTTGAGTATTAAAATGAAGCAAGAACACACATAATAGCAATAATACAGTGACGACAAAGCTGTCACATAGTTTCAGCACAAAGCCAGGTTATGTGTCTGGTTTGGCTGCATAAAGTCAAAAGAACTACTATTTGGGTCTATTCTGACTAGTTCAATGATGCACGGAGCAATAAACTTGACTTAAAAAAGACAATGGGTAAATTACTAACTCACATTGCCATAATAAAATGAAACTGAGTAGTTGACCTTAACAAAAGAAAGGAACCTAGCACAGTCAATATTTCATTTTAGCAATCGTCAAGATATTTAATCTATTGTAAACAATGAGATGAAGGCATATATCTTGTTTATTCACAGAATGTCTGAACAGTGAGTGAATTTCTGTGGTGGCATGTCTGTAATTTAATTGCATGCACAGGATATTACAGTTTTACATAGCACATGCAATCAAGTGACGAAACATTGCCCATAGTCACTGATAGATTTCACTTGTAAACCAGTCCAGCTCAGAGGACAAAAAAATGTTATGTAATTTAATTTGTATAAAATGGTGACTAGCAAACTTATTCCGATGTCATCCCAAGTTCCACTTTATTGGGTGGTGTGCACTACTTGCAGGGGACTAGTATTAATGTACACAATCACATAGTCTATTGGTGCATATGTGACAGTTTATTTACAAAATAACTGACCGCGCTATTGTAAACAAAAAAAGTCAGTCTGCCACGAACTGCCAGAGATGATGCTGAATCCTGGTGAGTGCACTGTGCATGAAATATTCTATGCTATCGATACTAGCGACACTGTTATTTTTATGAACTACTTGAGAGGATCACAGGAATATTACATCAATGTAAACTGTTGGTACAGCATCAGTGGAAAATGCGGTCATTACAAATTTGTAATGCATCTAAGATTTTAAGAAATTCATTAAAAATTATTTTCATCCATGTAGGGGCAAGTAGACTCATTAGTTATGTCGGTAACTTCTTGTTTTTCAAAGGTTGATTTTAAAATTGAGATCCAAGTGATGTCTAGATGCTCTCTTAGACATATTTCTTGACCAGGAATTACCAGTTGTACAGCCAGAACCAAACTGCAGCCTTTTACGTAGTGTTTGATGCTGGTAGGTCATTTAGCAACTCATGGTGGCCGTGACTTGGCTGTGTGCACGTCATGTAGAGCAATGTAACAAAGGGACATAGCAGATCAAGAAGGTGGAACTGCATTGTGAACACAGTAGTAATGTTCTCAAAATTATATAAATACAGGCACTGAATTTTGTTGTTTGTGGTGGTGGTTGTCTTCTCACGAGAACCATCTTTGCTGTTTCCATTTGTAGTGTCGAAATCTTTGAGTAAGTTACATAGGTCTATTACAGAAAATGGCCATATCGTATAATTGTTTAAACCATGAACACTGGCTCCTTGGGCTAGCCGATGGGAGATCACACAACACACTCAGTCCAGGAATCTGTAGAATATCTATAACTATGTGTGCAAGCGGACTGTTCAACGTAGGCTGTAGCAAAGTACACATTTTACCAGACACTTGACTACCAGTGGTTATGTACACATTGTTAACAAACTGTTAAAGCCAGAACTCCACCTGCAGCCAGGTTAACCAGAGCCAGCCCTCAGGTTGTAGTTGAAGACGTGGCAGAGAGCTGCTGCTATGCAACGTTTTGTAAATTGTGACGCATGTTAAGTCTTGCTGCTTCATTAAATAATGTGATGCTACGATTCTTTATACAACAGTCAGAAAGTCCATAATTTATCTCGACACGCATTCACTTGTCATTCCCATGGACTGTGTTGTAACTTATACATTTGCAGCCCATGTCGTAGATTGCAGTTGCTGAACTGTGTACATAACATAATCAAAATATTTCTTGAGTTTATTCACATGCTCACACAGTAGCCTTTCCATCACCATGTAACCATTCTTACTCTGTATTCTATCTATGGAAAACTGGATTTGCTTAGATTTGTGCTGCATTAAGAGTTTGTATAGTTTTAGTTTCAACTATCAGTTGTGATGCTTTGAAACAATCACATGCTTGATTTACATGCAATAATTTATGGCTTGAAATAAAAATGCTTTATCTTAATAAGTGTCCCTGCTGACAATTTTTATTTTGAAATTGTTGGCAAACTTAATTTTTATGTCACTTTTGCACATATTTTTTGCATAATTTAATGGGGAAATGAGTATATTGTGCATAGGTACATTTGGTAATAACATGCTGTATACATTCAGAAATGGTAATAGTATGTTTGGAATTGTGTGTTCATTAATTATTGCAGAAACTGAGTACCTAAATTTTAAACAGAAGATTTGTATGTGGTAACTATGGAATGGGGGTGTTTTTTTTTTATTATTATTATATTCTCATTATGGCTGTATCATTGTATTTTATAGACTACTTTATGATTAAAAATGTGTTCTGATTTAATTTTTGCTTGAAAAGCTAAGAGTTGGTTAATTTTTTTTCTATTATTTGGAAAGTTATACTTTAAGATAAAATTTTACTAACATTGAACTTATGCAATTAATTTGGCAGGCGTGGACGTGACGAAATCAAAGCAACAGTGGTAGAAGACCAAGAAACTCCAGCCACCACTTCGCCGTCCATAACAGCTGCCACCACAACCGTTACTACGACCACCACTAGCAGCACGTCGCCTGCGAGAGTATCTGTTAACACCAGCCCTGTGTCCTCCAACCAAGTCAGGAGGTGAGTAGATAGCGACACCATTCTCTCACTTCTTCTGGAACACTTCAGCTGTGAGGTTATATGGTGTATAGTAGATAGAATGGGACAACTTTGGAGATTCAGAAACCTGTATACTGTTTGCCATATAATTATGATCTGAAACAACAGTTATAAGCAACCCTACTGAAAATGAAAATATACATGTGGTTCCCACATGAGGCAGTGAGAGGAGGTTGGAGCTATTAGGAACTACCCAAGGCGAGGGGGAATAAACATAAGAGCCTCGAGAAAACCCCACATTAGAACTCCCATGTAAAAATTTTGACGCGTGACTTCTGTGATTGACTGGGACGTCACGGTAGGGGTAGTTTTAGGTGTGTGTGTTGGAAACACGGCTGGCAGTCAAGATTGACTTATGGTTTGTTCACTGGAACCCAGCCGGTACACAACCTGGGGCACGTGGTTTAGCGGCTTGGTACAGCCTTGAGTAGCCAAATGACCTTGCACATTACCGGCCTACACACCGCATCTGGTTTACCTTTGATGGGCGTTGCCTGGGCTGGGGTTGGATCCTGCTGCGGGTGATGCTGGTAGAGCTCCGACTAGGACTGCTGGCTCAGCTAAGGTGGCACCACAGGTTTGCGAGACCCAGTGGTACGTTAAGTCCTTGGCGTAGGGCGACGGCGACGAGTTGTGGTTTTCCGGCGGTCTTGGAATGGGGGTTGAAATAAGGAGGGGGAGGGAGCTGGGAGGTGAGGCCTCTCCAACTGTCGGGCAGCTTGAGCTCATTCCCAGGGGGTTATGCTGCAAAGTGCAGTTGGTGCTGGGTTACAGCCCAAGATAAGCTAAGAGTTGGTATCTGCCTTTCTAATACGCAATCTGGTACCACTCCTATGGTTAAAGCATGTAGGTAGGTTCTACTGTCAGCCACGCAAGAGAGGAGCATGCCACAAAGTACCCTAACAAAGTGCTGAGGCCAAGCCAACCAGAGTTGTAACAGAGTACTCTAACTGGCGACAGTTCATCATGGTGGATGAGTGTATGGACTGGACTGACTGACTAACCACCTTGTGGAAGTAATCTAATGGTTGGGGCTCTAGCGTACGTCACACCAGGTGCACAGTACGGGTGGCTGTCTAAAGTGTTTTGTTTTGACGTACGTGCGCGTGGTAAGGGAGCCCGCAGTCCTACATTAAGTTTGGAAAATAGGTTAGGAATGCAGCGGTCTCCTGCTCTTCGCTGGTGGGGTGACATCTACGGAAGTTGGAGTATCAGTCACCCTTAGCAATGCAAACTCTGAAGTTAATAGAAGAGGTGTTAACTCAGAGAGGAATAACACTGTGCCCCTTACTAACTCCTAATTTACCAAGAACTGTAACAGAAGTTAACCTACGCAAACCAGGTGAAGGGGACCTGGGTCTGAATAATAAAGCAGATGATGCTAGGTAGCTATTATTATACTTGCTTACCCTAACTAACTCGATGCTTGTTGTCCAGAAAGGACTCTGTTACTACTACCAGATGTCTAGTGGGTATAGAAAAGGGGTTTTGACTTCTTCGGGGGCTTCTGGTGAAGGTCTTGAAGAGTGTGTTGGTAGGTCGCGAAGACGATGGTGTTAGCAGAGAGCTCCAGCACCGGAAGTGGTGGAGCGAGCTGCTGAGAATGAACTGCTGTTCTGCGGCTGTGCATGGATATATATTCCATCTGCCTGCAGGCTCTCCAAGGTGCTAGGTGAGCTCCTCCTCCCGTGGGCGGAGCTGTGCCATATCTCTGTCTGTGACGAATGCAGGCTTCTCTGTCATGAGGGGTTGCATCTGCGGCTTGAGCTTAGGTACTTAGCTGGTGCGCTTGACTGGCTTCTGTCACACGAGAGGGGTTGGCAGGATGTCTGATAATAAGGGGAACTAACTTGGCCTCCTTTGTCCGCGAGTGCCTTTGCTGTTAGGGGCGTGCTGGCTGGAAGTTGTTTGAGGTTCACACCTTGTCTGGGTTACGTGATTGTGTGCAGATGAGGCTAAGTCGTGTTTATTTACTTATCGAAGAGCATCACTCGTCAATTTCGTGCCTGCCGGGGCTTTGGATTGGACTGTAGAAGCAAAGTAACTAATGAACTGAGCCAACAGTGGGTCCATATGAGCAGCACTACTATTGGCCACTAATCTTTTGGAAGTGGATACGGAGGAGTTGGAGGTACATAAGCTCACAAGTTAGGGGGTTGCAAAGGAAAATTTGTTTTTCAAGTTTATATGGCGGGAGAAAGTAGGGTAGTTGGGTAGTTTGTGAAGATAGACCTTGTGAATTAAAAGTATCTGTGTGAACATTTGCACATTGCAATTTACAATAACATTATTTAGTTTTTTAAAATACGCCTTTCGTTTTATCAACACTAAATGGATAAATTGGAAAAGATATATAATCGGCTCTCAATGTTACGATTTGTCACCGTTTCCAGGAAAGAGTCGTTAGTTTCAACGTCCTTTAATTTCAGGATCATTTTTAAAATTCAAATTGATTTTGACGTACCCTCAAACTACTGTAAACAAAATTTGTGTTAAAATTGTTCTTAAGTCATTGTTGAACTGCTGTCTTAACAAAATTGCATGTTATACAGTAGATACAGGAGTTTGAGTTGTCATGATTCCTGCGAATGACTCCTTGAAATCCTCATGTTCATAAAATCCAGATTACTAATCTTGTCACCAGTTTGTATTGCTTTCTAATTTTGGAACAGAAAGCACGCAGCTTTCAATTTACTGTTTCTTTGCTGAAAAAAGTTACTATTTCAGGTTAAATTTTGATGTCATTGTTGTTACCACCATCTGTAGGAACAGAAAATTGTACTTCCTGCAGAATTTCAGCAATTTTTTTTTCTCATTAATAACACATTTGCACATATTTGCAACCTTTTTTTGTTCTCACGTAAATGTTCTTCTTGGCTATCTGGCTGGTACTCTGCACAAATAATACATTCATCATCTTCTTTAATGCAAAAAGTCAGTTTTTTATTTCTTTCCACACACAATGATATATATATATATTTTTTTTTTTTATTATTTTTTTTTTTTGTTAGCATGCGTTAGAAGCCGTCGGCTTTTCTACCATGCGCCACAGAAAATCACATTTACATAAACAACATAGACGTGAGTAGCGCCTTTCCTTGGCTCTCTGATGCACGAATACTCTACAGAAAATGTGCTTCTGTATACAGTTTCATATTTTTTTGACATTTTGAAAATACATCACATTCTTCGGTCGTGACCGTATTTATTACTAGTTAAGATACGAGACTGCAAGACTCTCGCTGCTATTATCAATTAGAAATACTCTCCTTCCTACCTCAAATATTGACTGAGCACATGATCAAACATGGTAAAAACTTGAGATAAAAATCTCGCGCTGACCAAATGCGAGAAATTCTGGAGATTACTACAAAACGTCCAGAGGGCAGGAGACAACCTGAACAATCTGGTGTCTCCCACCAAAATCAGGAAGGTTGGATGATCTGAATTTTTGAAGACCTGGACCAAGCTATTAGAAAGACTAGTACCCGGTTTAGCAGAATCATGAGTACTGCAATTATGGCCAAAGAAGTGTAGGTTAACACCAAAAGGAAAGTAAAATTTTCATCTGATGTAATATGAAATGGAAATTCACAGCATTCCTCAGGGAACCAGAGACAAAGAACATTGAAGATACGGTTTAATGTGTCTTGAGCCGAAAGGGATCAAAGGAGATTCCTTTCCCTGCTGACAAAGCTTTGAATTACTGCAAAAGCAGTGCTGGAGACCCAAGGCAAGAAAGTTTGAGGCGACGCGTGCTGGGCATAGGCAGGAAAAACTTTGGAAAACTGAATGTCAAACCCTCAAGAAAGATAATTTTGACGCAACCAAGGAGATACCCCTTCCCTCCCATAACCCACCCATCACCAGTATTAAAATATAATCCTGGCACCATTAATGGACTCGAGGGATTGGGGTGCTTGACTGGCGAAGGGTCCCGGAAACCCAAACAGTGCTAAACACTTTAAGCACAAAGCTGGCGAGAGAGAGAGAGAGAGAGAGAGCACACCCTTTGGGGGGGGGGGGTGACACCATCAATGGTACTCTGACTCGTGACTCTTAAGTGCAGGGCTACTGATAGCTGAGAAGCACAGAAGGCTTCAGTGTGCTGGCGGACTGCGTGGCAGTCTAGACTTATAAATGATGATCAGTTAGCGGTAGGTGGAGCTTATGGTGGCAGTGCACTGTCGAGCAGAGTTTTATCCAGCAACTGTGCTGCGAGAAATCCGCCTCGAACTGCGGGCTGCTAGCTCTATGTACCTGGAGCACAGGGCCAGCGTTTTAGGTGCGGGGGTAGCAGAGACAGAGAGGGTGTCAGAGATGCCTGAAGGTAGCCGAAGCTGGTGGATAGTTACTCCATGGTGTGAAGCGGATTGCGGTCTAACAGGAGGCATTAGCTGTGACCTGTGCGGTGTAACATCTTAGGAGGGGGCCGAGGCTATGGCAAGGCTAGGCCTGGGAAATAACTGCCAGTAGCCCGTCATAGTGTGAAGTTAGCAGTTTTAACTATGCGTTATAGCAACGCTGAATGTGGAAGAGTTTTCTGTCTTATCAATAACAGGACTCAGTTCTGTTGTCTGTTGTCGAGTAAATTCCTGGAAGACATGTCCATTATTAATTGCAAGACATTTTTGGGCAAAAAGCGTTTTGAACAGACTTTCGGTGACGTATTTTTGAAGAAAGGGAAAAAGCTACTGTAAAATTTCTTGCCAGCCAAAATAACTAAAATTTTGAGAACTGCTGTGTATTTGTACATACGAAGTTATGCACCCAACCCTCCTACCCTGTGGCACATGTACTGCTACCACTGACCACGTGTGGAAGACTGGGCGGCTGTACAACTCTGTATACCTCTAGGCTAAACACCCGCAGGCCGATTACGGATCTTTCTTCGGAAGAGGTCTTGGTTAAGACGTGTCGGTCGATCGTGTGACAGCCTTGTATATTTGTATATGTTGGTGCTACTGATGCTTCGGATCTTTGCTTATTGGCCAGTAAACAAGTAAAATATATTTTATAACTTTAAAAATATTGCAAACTTTCACTGCAAAATGTAGTGTAACTACTTAAATCCATTCTGAATGTTATTAATTTTGACTTCAAAGCACCATCAACATATCCAATGTTACGCACATTAAATATTGTACGATCAAAATGTTAAATTCACATACTGTTAATAAGCATTGCAACATTTATTGTACAGTACTTACCCACTTTGACTTAACAGTTTATTGTGGCTTAAAACTTGGAGGTTTTGGCACACCGCTGAAAGCTTTAGATTATAATTTTTCATAAGTATATGATGTCAACTTTGCAACAATCTGTTGGGACATTTGTAGACTGAGTGTGTCGGTTGCTGCCGGTGCACATGCTGTAAACTATTTTCTAAACTGTAGTGCACACACATCTTGCATAAAAAGCTTTCAAAACTAACAAATTTTTATATTTAAACAGTTTAATAGATTTGCTGTACAGTAGAGCACCCCTCAACCGGAATCATCGGGAGAAGGCCTATTCCAGTTGTGGGAAAATTCCGGTTATGGGAAATGAGGGTGGGGTGGGTTGAAAAGTAACACATTTTTAGTCTAAAGTCGTGTATATGTGGCTCATATTGATGATGTATATTATGAGTTTTAACCTTAAAGTTACAGAAACCATTTTAAAAAAACATTACATACGGTTTATGAAAATGTGAGTCATAAAACTCCCGGTGTTGGATTAATGACCTTCACTTCATTCACAACATACTAGCAGGGGTTCTTATCACTTTGCGTCCGTGTCTGCGTGAGTAAGCGAGGACTGGAGATAATTTAGGGCTGCAGCGGTGACATGTTACTATTTGTGTTGACGTGCAACTGATGAAACTTCGCAAAGTATAGTCAATTCTATGGAAAGTCTTTCCCTTACTGCATGGCACGTCGGCACAATATTCATATACAAGAGCGGGACTGACGTATTATATACAAAGTTCACTAAGTATCGTATTTTGGGGTGTGTATACGCCACACATTTTTACAAAAAATAACAAAAAGTGGGTAACAGCTTATTTACGAGATATTGGCATTAAAAAAATGTTCACCCCTAAACCGTGTTTAGAAATTTGTCAACATACAGTACACTCTAATTTTTTAACTTTGTTTCTAAGGAAGTCAAAAAAAGTAATAAATGAATAGCTTATCACTCTTGTTTAAACGCGTATGGATTGCACCATACTTTTGCCTGCCTGTCCTCGACAGTTCCACTTTGTATTACCTCCAGCCGCCGTCCAGCTGGCTCGCTTCCTTTCTCTTTTTTCTTGCTCCCTCTTGCTTGGCGTCCTTCCTTTCCACCTCTACCCCCTTCACACGACCACAACCACAGCCGCCCAGCACCAGGCAAGCTTGCTCGCTCACTTCCTTTCTTTTCTTTCTCCCTCCTTCCCCCTCAATTTTGTTTGGCACGCTGTCTCTTCGAATAAGACAGCCAGCTTTGGCTGTGAATACAAGCAAGCACACCTGCACCGTACCATTGCCTGGCCGAGCTGGCAGGCTGCGCACGGCGCACATGGTCCGCAATTCAAACGCCATGTTGAGGCATTTTGACATATGTATATAAAAGTTTTATTTATGCGGAATGCTGCGCTGTTGCCACTTTTCAGCAGGCGGAGGCCGGGCGGCGTGGCAACGATAATACTCAACGGCAAATTAATTAGTTTGACGTTGGCATAGTTTGCTGTTGTCTCTCTAGCACGATGAGGACCAGCAATATTTACGGGAATACACAAATTCAGTGCGGCCTATACTTGAAATATTAATTATCCCTAATTTTTCATCAAAAACTTCTGCTGCAGTCTATAAACGCCAAAATACGGTACATTTACACTAACACGTTAGAACGCTAAATTGTGAAAGCCACACTACTAAAACCAACTGCATGTGTTGCACGTTGCCATTAGTTACTGTTACTGTGTCATTATGCAGCATAGCTGTAGCTGTGCCACTTGGGCCGGCTATCTCTTCACCGTGCAGCTTGTTTACCAGTTGGCGGGCATGTACAGTCTGGTGTGAGCAGCGAAAGACCTCTCGCGAGCACAGGAAGTTATGGTACAACTTTGTGACGTTTGAATTTTTTTGAAAATTAGTTCCGGATATGGGGAGTTTCGTTTGAGGGAATTCCAGTTAAGGGGTGCGCTGCTGTATTTATTAATAGACTAGCTTAGTTAACTTATGAAAATTTAAAACTTACAATGGTGCAGCATGAAGGAATTAGCACACATTTCATAGAAGGAAGTATTAAGGTGTTTGCGAGCAAAGTGTTGCTAATTACATAGAAAACTCCCCCAGTAGAAACCTTGCATTTGTCTTACGACGCAACTGCGTACTGAAGGCAAGCCGCACTTGGGCATCATAAATGAGACGTTGCTATCATAATGGATTGGTAGTTGCATTTCGTCATCAAACGTCTTACCTGCGTCGCGTCTTTATTAGAACGGGGCAAAAACAGATCCGTAATCGACCCACGGGGATCTATAGTGTTCACTGATAATCCTCAAGCTGTGTGTGTTTGTGGTCCCAAGTGGCAGAAGATCACAGATTCTATTTCCTGGCCTCTTGCGGAGTGCCTATATAGCGTGTCTGCAGGCGTGATCTCAGGGTGGCCATGGGATCGAGCACCAGCCAATCATAGCTATTCACATTACACAGTTCTGCTGTGCTGATCAAATGTCACAATAGCAAGAATATTGATGCAGTTACCAGGAAGTTATATTCTTGGTTAGCTACATGGAGTAGTGTCCATTACAATGCAGTGGAACATCGTTGCATTATTTAATTTCTATTAGTTTCCTGCTTCCTCATTTATTCTGTACATTCCAAAGTCATTTCTCTTTGGATCAATGTTCAAAAGTATTACCATGGTTGGTTTTTGAAGTGTTATTTTGTCACCACCCAGCATCCATTATCGTGTTATAGTTGTGGCTAAAGCCGCTACACTTGGCCACTCTGCTTGACCTTCCCTCCCTGCTAGGCTTTGCCATCCGGGCTGTCGCAGTGGTTATCATCGTTAAGGTCTTTGCCATCTGGGCTGGCAAACTAAGTGCGCTTTAGAGGTTTGGTAGAAAACTAATGGTTAAAGGCCGTTCATTGTAAGGTGAGCACTTTTTGAAAGCCCCACCCAAGATCTACTTGTATGCACATTCTGCATACCTTCGCCATGAATGTACAATTAACATTGCCTTGGGCCTGGTCGCATTATTCGTGCGTCTGTCTAGTAAAACTACCAAATTATTAGAAAAGGAAATATTTTACAATGTTGCTAATTCATACACTTATTAGCAGTAAAACAGAAAGCGAAACAAATAATTTCAATATTCACATATGCTATCCTAACAATTATAATTCAGCGTAAGACATGGACCTGCCTGCTCTTCGTTGTTAACCACTTTAGAGGGTGCGTACCTGTCGAAATACATGCGGATAAAGGAAGCAATATCTTCCAAAGATTGATTTCAATACAGTAAACAACTTTTAATAAAGGTTCCAATATTTTGTATAGAAGCCTAAACACGAATAGTATTTAAGAAGCATTTCAACACCAAGTATTTATGAGTGTGAAAATGGCCTAAAATTGATGTCCGAATAAATTTTAGCAGCTAAATTTTTCATACAGAATCTTGGGAAGTGTATTCAGACATGCATCATGCTTGTATATTAGTCACATTGAGGTTAGTCACCGACACGAAGACCGCACGCACGCTTCTAGAGTGCCCTGCGTAAGGCGGTGAGTTGGTGAGCAAACAAGAGTCAGTGTTTGTGCGTTTGCACACAGGTGGAACCATCGTCTGGTGGTTACAAGGTTCCTGTAAATGAGCAAGTAGAGCCACTCTTTCTCTGATACTGCCTGTAGATTTCACTGTCTGTGAAGGAGTGGCTCAACGTCCACCATTACTGCAAAGTATGCTTTCATTGTATAAACAGGAAAAGGCTCAGATGACCACATGCTGTGAGAAACTGACGGAACGGGATTAGGAGGGGGGAGGGGGGGATTTTCCATTTAAAGCAGTGGTGTCCAGCCATTTTTATACAACCGTTATTGTTAACTTGTCTGTGGACCACGAGCATAAAACTTGCAATAACCTTAAGTAAATAGATTAAAAATAATAATGCATATAATTCAGTTTTTTATTAATATTATGCAATATTTAATGACATAAAGTATATAATTCTCAAAAAATTTCATACATATCAAAATAGATTAATTTTTTCTTTTGATACCTGGGGTGGTGTTTACATTACACAATAAGTCCACAGGCTGTATGATGTGAAACAGTGTGCCGCATGCGAATAGAAAAACCACAGTTTTAATTTTTTTGTCTCGTAAATAATTGTCTAACTTTGCTTCTCATTTGAAGTTGCATTATATCCAGCTGTGTTAAATTGGACTTCTTCTGTCAACTGGCTTCAACTTTCACAAAGAACAAAATTTAGGGACAAACTCATATGCATATTTTAGTTATTTGGTCACTCAAAAAAATAATTCATAAGATATTCCACTGAAGTTGGTCAAGTGAAGCAGCTGTAAACTTTTTTTTGATTATTAATAAATGTAGTCAACTTGGAAATGTGTCAAGTCATACAGATTTCAATTTAGTATGTTGTGTTGCTCATTACCAAATATATGAAAAAAAATTAAATTCTCTGGCAGTTTTGTATTTTGGCTCAAAAATTTAAGTAAAACAAATTTTCGAGTCTAATTACCAAATGTATGTAATTGTTAAATGCACGGTAAACACTGTGTGGAAGTCAGTTTAATGGTGCATGCATTACCTGGCATGGTTATTTCCTTGGCAGTGGGTTTTATACCATGCAGCATTGTGTGAGTGTTATTTCTTGTGGGTAACATTGCAGCTGTGATGTCGGTGGTTGTGTCTTCTTGTCTGATGTGGATGGGTACTTGCTAATTTCAGCAGTAACACACCTTCCACGCCTACCACCCCCGGGGGAAGCAAGCTTAGCCCCGGGAACATCTTCAAAAATTTCTTCAAGTGCGTAGGATAGTTATAAAAGTCCTGTTTTTAAATGCACGTGTCAAGCCAAACTGTAAGAGGGAGTCCTCATTAGTATTTGCTTCACTAAATGTGTTTAACTCTGCCTCAGAAATGTTTTGGTGTGTGTAAAGTAAATGCTACAGTATGTCCACATAACCGTGCGAGTGTATGAAACTCTTGCTACGTCATTTGCCTATCGTGTAGATGTTGTGGAAACTCACTTTTTTTTCTCCTGCTACCAGTTTTGTTTACACGTGTATTGCTCATTGGTTTGTTGCAAGCTTGTTTCAGTGTTTGGGTTTGAGGAGTTCTATGCTTACCGTTTCAGGTTTTTGTTTTGCATATGTAATGCCACAGAGAAAAAATAAGCGAGTAGTTAGAATTGTGAAATAACAGTACTGTGCATGTTTTGTTGCGACAAGTAGAAAGGTGGTGAATTTGGTAATGTTCTTGAAAGTTTATCCTCGAGTATTTCACCATTGTAGTTTTGCTGAAGGATCTCTATGTGCATGTTGTGTTGTGTGAGTCTGATCTCTGCCCTCAGCAGTGTGCGAGGGGTGGTAGAACTAGGAAGGTATAGTCTCTTCACGGTTGTTTCCTTCATTGATGTGAATAAAAACAGGAGGCAGTATTAGGTGTGTTTGTAATGCCTAGTAAAAAATAGTTGTTATGCAAGATATTACAATGAGATGAGGTGGAGGAATATCCTGGGAGTAGGACTTCAGCAGGGCTCTAGAAAAGTTGGAAGTAACCGTGAATGGACTATGTCCAGGAATTGTGTTTGATGAGGGTCGCATGGGCATACCTGAGGTGAACCGTAAGGATGTGGTGAGGGGGGGTGCAAGGCACAAGGCACTTGTTCCTCTGCAACAGAGAGGAAATAATGGTGAAACTATGAAATTTACTGGGTAAGTTATATCATACTCCGCATTACACAACTTTTAGTGTTTTCTGTGTGAAAATGAACCTAGTCAATAAAACAAATGGATAAGTGTTAAAATTTCTCTATGAAAGCTAATGACTGAAATTCTAGTTACGGTCATAGATGTTGGCTTATACTAATTCCTTTGGGCCCTGCAAAGGGATATTAACATTAAAACACTTTGCAAGAACAAGTAATTAAAAAAAATTTTAATCAAAATTAGAATGAGACAGGATGGAGGTGAAGAGTAGCGTAGGAATGTGCTGTAAGAATAACCACCTCGGCTACTAATTCATAAAAAGCGTTTTAACTTTGATAGGAGTTCGGACTGCTACTGTAGGGTGGAAGGCCTTGTTACGTGCGTGTTCCTGGACGACAATTGTGCATGGTCATAGTGCATGGTCTGGGTTTTTTACATGGTCGTGAATTTGCTGAAGTTCAAAAAGTATGAATTGTGTAAATAGCAATGAAAGTTTCAGAAAGGTCAATCATTCTCATTATTTGTAGTCAAACTATGAATTTTAAACTATGTTTACTTATTTATTTATAAAATCCATTATTGCTACATTCAATGTTTTCATGACTACACATTCGTTATATTCTATGCAAATAGTAGTATGCTGAAGCACATATCCTGTAATGTCCTTCACAAAGTATTCTCTTTTAAGTAATTTATTCTGTACATATCAATCTTTTTAACACTTAAAAATTTTCATATAACCACTGACTGCACAGAACAATTTAAAATTGATGTTCATTGTACGTGTAATACTAAAACCTAAAATGAGGCTCAGTTCAGTTTATGAAAGCATAGACTGCTCACAAGGAACTATAAACCCTGGAGAGAAATATTAAATGTACTACATAATGTGTCCCATAATATTTTGGTTGTGTCAGTTCATATACATTTTAAAAGTATTTTGTTAGAGTTTTGCTCCACTAATGATACTTTGATTTTGGAAAATGGAATTTTCACACTGTTCATGAAAACCAGCTATGTCATCCAAAATATTCTTGGTATTATGTTTTCAGTGCGATTGCTAACATAAAGAAAATATTTTAATCACCTCCAGCAGACTTTGCTGTCCATGTAATTTAGCATTATTATTTTTAGGCAAGTGGATGTCAGACATAACCAAATATTAATTGATATATAAGTTACATAATGCACTAATTAATCTTTAAAAAAAACTATGGGGTTTTGGCATTCACAAGTTTATGGACACACATGTTTGAGACTGCATGTTGGTTTATTGCACTAAACAACAGTTACTGGCACTTGGAAAATAAATATACATTAAAACAATGTCGTAACATCCTCTACGTTAAATAAGCTTGTCTTTGTGTAAATCCACAAGAGTTGAAGCAGTATGTGGTACAAGCAGGTGAGGCTGTCTGTGATGACTGGGGTGGCCAAACAAGCCCACCAAGTGGCACAGTGTGTGTGTGGCAGTCAGCAGTTGCTTCAGAGCTCACAGCCTGCTTGTTCTCCGAGAGATATTTTAGTGTCAAAGACAGAATGTAACTCTTGCGCTGTTGGTTTGCTGTTGCCTTTATACCAGTGCTGTGGAGGTGTGTGTTGTTGTAGCAGGGGAAAAGGGTTTCTCTGGGTTGAGTCAGCGATACACTCAAAAGCAGGTGACATCGAGTAAAACCTAGCATGGAGTGTTTTGCAACATCTGGAAATAATACTTTAGGGGAAGTGAGCGTGTCATGTTAGGGTTATGACCCAGCCTAAGTAGCTATCCCAGTGCCCCTTTCTGCCTCCATAGCTGCAGGAGAAAGTGAAGATGGCGAGGAGATACCGGTGATGTATGGTTCTGAGGTATTGGGCATCAAACTCTCTTATCGCAAAGTCATTTTTCTTAACTTTTTTCATAGGTGAATTGTCATGTTGAACATTAAATTGTTTCTGTAGTTTGGGCTGATTCGATACTAGTAAAATCACTTCTGTAGATGCAGTGATACATTTTTTGGTCACAATGAACCTTTGCAGTTTTCCAACACACCATGTGTGCTTTGACAATCACAATCTTTCAATGTTTGCATTGTACCAGTTGTGTATTGGTTTCCTATAACCCTTCCCAATGTTTTCATAGTACCAATAAAACACTTGTTGCTGCACAGGTTGTCTGATTTGCCAGAAATCTCTTGAATAGCATTTTCTTAATCAATAGGCATGTAATAAACAAGCATTTTAAAACATCATTAAACTAGTATGCTAATACTTTACTCTTTAAGTAGTGTACACAACCACCTATGCTTATTTACATCTTCATTTTGTGGAGGATTAGGAGACCATGGTGTCAAAAGCAATTTGTTCACATTTCAGCACAGTTTGATTCAACCTACTATAGTTGTCGGTGGCTGCTAATCATTACTAATATTTACAACAATAGTAAAATTATATTGTTAAAAGATTCCTGAAGGGTGTATCTGAGTTTGTGAGGGAATGAGGTCTTAATTAAATAAAAGAACAAATTTTGTTATTTTTTTATTTACGCAGTTATTATTTACAGCATTAAATTATGTATCTCCTATTTCTCGGTCTGCGCAATATTTGTTTATTTCAACTCTAATTGACGTCCTTCTTAATGTCTCTGTATGGTTATAATAAATTAACTCAACACACGTTCAGTCTGTCTGTTGCCATCATTTGGAAGGTTTTTCACGCATCCAGTTCAATAGTCGAGCCTGCCAGTTGCGCTCTTCACTGCTTTGCTCGCAGTAGCAGATTCTCCCTCCCACTCGTTGCTCTTCTAGCTCCTCGTCTATCACTTAACGTTGCGCAATCACCCAGGCTCCCGACACTCGTAAACTCCCGGCTTGGAGGTCCGTCGCACTTCTATACAATCGCTGGCCTTGATCTGGAAGGTTCAACGCACCCCGAGTCGACGCTGAGAGAAACTAGGTCTGTAAACCACTAGAAAATTCTTCAGATAAATGCAGAAATTCAATCTTGCGAAGGTGGAGAGAGCGCCGGAGATAGTAGCGTTATCGCAGCGGCATGCAGAGACTTCCCTTTGTGACCCACTGCCCATATTGCGTAACTACTCTGACCTTGGCACACTGTTTCCTTGCTCCAGTGGGACAGGACAAGAAAGCGACTCAAGGCACCAACAAAATAATTTACATAGTATTATTGTACTTGGAGTTGGTAATTTTTTATATGGTCATCCTCATTACATAGGAGATACATGACTTATGGCACTGTAAAATTTAATAATTTCATGATGTAATTGGTTGTCAAACAAGGTTAATGTTTCATTGAGGTGAAAGTCTTTCCTGGTAATGTTTTAAGTAACATTTAAAGTAATAATTACAATCCAAAACAAATATTTTGAAATATTAAATTTTTGTAAATATTATTGTGTTTGTGAATGGATTAGTACCATTGATTACTTTCATAGCTGAAAAAGTTTGGGACCTGTTAGGAAAATAACTTAGATCTGTTTTGCCAGCCTCCAGTACATATACTGAGTTGAGGTTGTTGACCATTATTGACCACTCCGGCAGACATTAAGTATTGGATGTGGTGCAATGTAGTTTTGTTATTGCTAGTTTTTCCGGTAGATACATCAATTATGTTTGTGATGTTGACTAATGTGTGCCATGCATCAAAATCTGGAACGCAGAATATAATTCGAGTGCATAATTTTTTCCTTTTACAGTCAATCTTATGCCATAGTCCTTGTGCTAAGTTATTTGGATTCATAGGTGGTGTGGATGTCTACAAATACCTCTTTAAGGTGTAAAGTAGAAGACAGACAAGTACTTTGGAAATTCGTTCTGTGCTTTTATGTTGTGCATGTTGAACGTTTTGTTTCAGATTTTGCTTTCTATTTTTTTCCATTAAGGGGGAAAGTTGAGAATGTTGTTTCCCACTTATTTTTGAGGTCATCTGTATTCAAAAGAATCAGATTTATTATGGCTGGAGTAGCTCACTTTTCTCTCTTTCAATCACTCCAGATGATTTGTCGTAACACAGAGAAATTGTTACGTATACCCAGTGTGACATATTTACTGGGAAGACACCTGATTACACATGCGGATGTACTTAAGGCATGGATAGTGCAGCTTGTGCTGTTGTGGGTCATAGAAAAGACACCTTTAACAAACATTTGACATTTTTGTGTTTTATTTATTTTTCAGAGAGAGTTGGATGCTGGTTTAATTTGCAGTCTTTGTTTTGAATTTGGTCTTCGTAATTAATATTTTCTCTATTGCACAAGAATAAGAATTAGTGCTTTAAACTGGGTGTTAGTTTCCTAGGTTAAGATAATTTTTTGTATGGTTATCCAAAACATGTTCATATGACCCTTTTACTCTGGTGCACAGTTTGTCCAGGATAATTACTCGAGAACTACTAGAGTGTGAAGCTTGCAAATCACTGCATGTGTACATGTTTGAGGTGTGGTTTGTAAATTATTGTGTTTCCTTTACCCTTGGTGATGCAGTGATCATCGGCTATCAAATTTTATCTTAAACCTAGCTAACAAAATAGTGCATCATGTACATGCCTCAAAAAAAAGTTATGCATCACCATTGTTAAGTGTGTATTTGTGGTTTTCTTTAACCAAACCTTTGAAAAATCACTTCATGTATGATGGGTTTAATGGTTTCTGAAATATTTCACTTTCACAAGTTTTTTATACTTGTGTAAACATGAAAGTATCTTATTAATTGGTTGACGGCAACGTCACGGTCAGGCAAGTTTTGACGTGTCTGTCAAAGACAAGGGTTGATATCACTGGCTGACACGGCCCCGGCCGGTATACAGTACAGGGTGCGTGGCCTGGCGACTCGGCACAAAATCAAATGTGGGCTTAGGGGTCCGGCAAACTGGGTGGCACACAGCCACTGCATTACCTTTGCTGAAGGTGACCTGGGGTGGCTGCTAATCCAGCTGCTGCTGCTGGAGTTGACTGGAACAAGTTCCCTGACCTGTGGCGACAGTGGTGCTGCGGTGAGCCCGCGAGGAGATGTTGGTCCGGCGGCATTGGAACCCGGGATTAGCAATCCCTAGCGGAATGTGCCGGTCTCGGCAGAAGCCGTTCACGATCGGGTGCGGTTGCCCAGCTGTCTTGATCGGGGTTCTAAAGAGGGAGTGGGAGGGAGCTGGGAGGTGAGGCCTCTCCAGCTGGTGGGCGGCTTGAGCTCGTTCCCGGGGGGTTGTGCTGCAAAGTGCAGTTGGGGCTGGGTTGCAGCTCCTGTTGGTGTTTGAGGCCGTAGCTGCCTACCTTTCATGCCACTTAGTACCACTCGTCTGGGTGTACGGCATAAAGGTAGGTACAAGTATCGGCCTCGCCAGGGGATACTCCCTTGCTAGGTGTAGAACCAAAGCCGAAGCCAAGCGAACCCAGAGCCGTACCCATTTACTCCAACTGGCCACACGAAGCACTGTGGTTGGAGAGGTGGGTTTACTTTGAGCTACCAACGACGACATTGGGAGTTGGTCCAAAGGTGGGCATACCTCCAGAACTAGTCTAGCACTCCCTCCGGCGACAATTAAGCGCGGTGGACGGAGTGAAGGCTGGGCTGGCCAACTAACCATCTTGTGGATTGTGTTGCTAGTGGTTATGACCCTGCCTTACTGCGCACCAGGTATACAGTACAGGTGGCCGTCGACTGGGTGTATGACATACGTGCACGCGGTGCACTAAGTTCGGTAATGGGTATGTGAAAGTTGCGGTCTCCTGCTTTACCCTGGCAGGCTGACGTCTTAAGAGGATAAAATCAGTCAGTCGCCCTTAGAAACTAGTATGCATACGTTTGATAGAAAACTAATTTATTCCGGGGGAACAAACACTGTGACCCGTACTAACCAAGAACTGACCAGAAGTAAGCTACGTAAACCAGGTGAAGGGGACCTGGGTCTAACCTGAACAAAGCAGATGCGGGCGGCTAGGTAGCTATTTCAACTACTATCCCCAACTTTCTCAGTGGGATGTTTTAACCCTACCAGAAGGGTTGTGTGGTTGCAGTTACCAGAATGATGTTTGGCAGTTTATGGGGTAGGAAAACTTCTTCAGGGGTAACTGATGAAGATCTGGTAGTGCTTCTGGAAGGTCGCGAAGACGTTTGTATCAGCAGAGAGCCCCAGCACACGAGGTGGTGGAGCTGGAGAACAACTGACGTTCCTCGGTGGTGCAAGGCCTGTTATTCTACCTTACTGCCGGCTCATCTGGGGTGCGTGAGTAATGAGTTACGCCTCTGGGCGGAGCTGCACTTTCTAACGCCAACCTTCGTCCTGTGGCTGAAGTATGTTGGTCTGTAATGTGGTCTCTGCCGGTGTGCCGGCTTCCTTCACACGCGGGGGCGGGGGGTGTAATATCTGGCATCAGGGCGAACAATCTTGGCTGACGTGTCCGTGGGTGCCCCCTCAACAAGTGTCGTACTTGTAGACACTCGGAGTAAGTTTTTCAGGGTGTAAACCCCACCTGGGGTGACGTGAAGGCACGTCCAGATGAGGCGAAGTCACGTTTATTATAGTCGTAATAAGCGTCGTGCATTAGGATTAAATTAAATTTTAACTTACATTCTATCTAAAAACTATAATATTTAATATGTAATTGATATTATTAAAAACAGGGGGAAATACATATGTGTGTTTGTAATGCCTAGTAAAAAATAGTTCTTATGCAAAATATTATTAGACGGTTGTGCACATGAATGCGGTGCAATGTCCCTTTGGTGTAATTTTCGAGACAAAGTTAAGCTTTGTTTGCATGAAGTGGAGGAATATACTAGAAATAGAACTTCAGCAGGCCTTCAGAAAATTTGGAGGTAATTGTGAATGGACTACACTGATTTACTTAGTTACTTGTGGCCTAAGAGAAAAAATAAATGGGATGAAAATGCACACTGTACAGAACAGCACACCTGTCATAGCAATGCCTCTTTGTAATATGCATACTGCCGCAGCAAACATACTTCATGAGCAACCAAATTGCAAGTGATGCAAAACTTTTTAACCTATGGATTTCCAGGCTGTTGGTTTTATTTGTGTTGCACGTTTGGTTTTAAGTAGTTTTCTTGCAGTTGTTAAGAATTTTGTAACATAGCTGTTAGGAAATATTTATTTTAATTTGTTTCTGTATAAAAAAAATTTAAGAAATTTTTATATTTGAATACAGTATTTGTTGTTCTATGAACAGTGGTTTGTTTCGCTCCTGTTTCGCATTTAGTCACGTGCAGTTGTGAGTAGGTAAACTATGCACAGATTTTGGCATAATTATTCAAACAAACTTTTAGGCAGTTACGAAGGAAAAAAAATTGTGTATTTTGGGAGCTGCATGCATTGTGTAGTCTGCACGTACTAGGGAACCACCACATAACATGTGGCATGTTCACTTATCCTTCTTGCAAGTGTAATATTATAATATAGTACATGCGGCCTTAATTTGGCAACATACAAAGTGATGCAGCATGTTCATTCTGCTTACTTACGCTTGCTTTATGTTGCAGACACTGTGCACCAATGAACATACAATTATGGCATAGAGAATGGCTTATACACTTTTCACCTTGTACACTGCCTTTCGGTGGCTGTAGAAATAGTTTCACATCAATATGTGTGTGTGTATTTTACCTGGTATTGATTACTTGTCTGTATTGCGTGGCTGTGACAAGAGTGCTGCTTGTGCATTAGGTCGTTTGCCCCTCCGGTGCGGGACGATGAGTCGGAGACGCAGAGGAAGGCTCATGCCAAGCGGGTGAGGGAAACAAGGCGCTCCACTCAAGGGGTTGCTCTTGACGACCTCAAGGTGGCTGAACAGCTTATCAAGAAAAGGAATCAAGAGAAGCTGCAGCAAGCCACGCAGCAACTTGCCAATGAACAGGTATGTTACGTGGTTGTGATTTGTAGTGAAACTTTTTACTAACCATAGGTTATGTTACTGATAACCATGTAATTATGTTTCATGACATTTCTAGATGAAGATGGTACGAACCAATGCTTAGATAGCTCATTTTTTGTGACCTGAGGAATATCCAATTTTTTACATTCTTCAATTTTAAATTATTCTGTATTTTAAACCTATTTCATTTTTAATATACATTCTTATACATTGAAAAAATGCAATTCTAAATTTTTGTTTATGAATAGCAATAAACAATACTTTGTTATAAACAATACATTAATGTATTCCTGTAGCCTTGAGAAAATCCAGCTTAACAGTTGTCTGTTCGACGTAAAGGTGGTGCAAGTAGTACAACCTATTCTGCTACATAGAATAATACTTGACACTATCCTTTAGAATTGTCTTGTTAGCAATTTAAGTACACTGGAACCCTCTTATAACATTCCCCCCTTATAACATTGTACTACTTAATAAGCTGCCTTCTCTTGTTCCACAAATATGTCTTTCGATACAGAATTGCAATCTTGTAATGTTTTCCCTTATATAAGGCTGACATTTCGTCGGGCCCTTGAGAAATGCTATAACAGGATACTACTGTAATTACATTGCTCACAACTGGCTCCAAATATTTCCCCCCGCCTAATTCCAGTAATATTAACTCAATTATTAGGATCTTTCATATTTCTGTGGTAGTGTCACACAAATATTATGACTTGTACTACAAAAACCAAACAGCTGTAAAGTTTTCTTTACACGCTTCTGTCTACTGCCATCATGCTGCCCGTTATCTCTCTCATTAATATGTTAAATCATCCTGATGACAGCTACTTGGTAAGGCACGAGGTCAGTTAAGGATTCAATTTGCTATGTATCTTGTTGGAAGTATCATGAATATGAACGTGCAAAGTGGCATAACTGCACTTTTGTTAGGCACAAGCGTACTGCTGCCGGAACAGAACTTTGCCTTGGCTAAGCTCATACGTCAATGTAACCTCATTTTAATATTAGGAAATGGCTCTATGGACACAAGCTACTGGAAAATGTTAAAAGAATGCCTTGAAGGAAATGTTTGCGAAAGATTGTGTTAGAACATGGCACCATTAGAAGGCAGCACGTGAGGAACTCAAGACGTTACATTGGAATATAGTATTTTCGCACATATGGGTCGCACATTTTATACCAATTCTAAGTGCCAAAAAATTGGGTGCAACTTCTACACCAAGTGTGACTCGCACAAGTTTTACAGTTCAGATGTTTAACTTAAATCTTTTTATTTTGTTATATGGTTCAGTGTGTGTAAATTATAAGCCTGTGGGGATTTTGAATAAATAAAACATTGTCATTTGCATTTCGTAAAATATCTCTGACAAGGAATATGAACGAGCATCATGCCAGGAGGCAACTACAGGGATTCACTGTGACTTACGACGTCGGGTGGCTGACGGTGACGTCACGGTCGGGCAAGGTTTTGACGTGTCGGTCAGAGACACTGATGATTCAACTGGCTGGCCTTCTTAACGGCTGACCGGGTCCCGGCCGGTTTACACTATAGGGCACATGGGTTGACTCCACAGTACGTCAAACGTGGCCTTAGCGGTCCTGCGTACTGGGTTGTACGCAACCACTGGTTTACCTGTGCTGGAGGTAGCCCGGGGTGGCTGCTTACCCTGCAGCTGCTGGAGTTGACTGGAACAAGTGCCCCGACCTGGGGCGACGGTGGTACTGTGGTGAGCCCGGAGAGGGCTCCTGGTCTGGCTACACTGGAACCAGGGATTTGCGATCCCTAGTGGAATGGGCTATTCCTCACGGAAGTCGATGACGATCGGGTGTGGTTGGCCGGCGGTCTTGATCGGGGGTTGGAATAATGAGTGGGAGGGAGCTGGAGGTGAGGGCTCTCCAGCTGGTTAGCAGCTTGAGCTCATTCCCAGGGGGATAGGCTGCAAGGTGCAGTTGGGGTTGGGTTGCAGCGATGTTCCCTAGCTAGGTGTAGAACCAAGCCGAGGCCAAGCGACCAGAGCAGTACCCGATTACCCCAACTGGCGACAATTCAGCGCAGTAGTTGGAGCAGTGAGTTTACCCTGGATGTCCAACAACGACGTTGGTTGTATGTCCAAAGGTGGGCAGTTCTCCAGAACCAGTCTATCATTACTGCCTGCGTCAGTTCATCACGGGGATAGAGTGAATCGGCTGGACTAGCTGACTTGACAGCTCTTGGATTGTGTTGCTAGTGGTTTAGGCTCTCCCTTACCGTGCACCAGGTGCACAGTACGGGTGGCCGTCGACTGAGTGTGTTTTACGACGTACGTGCGCCCAGTTAAGGGAGCCCACAGTCCTACTCTAGGTTCGGTAATTGGTTTGTCAAAGACGCAGTCTCCTGCTTTACTGTGGTGGACGGGCGTTTACAGGAAATAAAATCACATTCACCCTAGAATTAGCACTCTGTGGTTTGAGAGAAAACTTGTTTATTCCGTGAGAAATAAACACGGTGGCCTGTACTACCTGCTTACTAATCAGGAACTGAACGTAAACTACATAAACCAGGTGGATGGGGACCTGGGTCTAACCTGAACAAGAGCAGATGCAGCTAGGTAGCTATAATAACTATGTCTCTAACTATCTCAATGCTGTTGTCCAGAAGGAACTTCGAGGGCCACTACCAGAAGGGTAGGCCGTTCAAGGGGTTCGAAGATTTCTTCAGGGGTTGCTGGTGCAGGTTTTGAAGATGTTGGAGTCTGCAGGGAGCCCCAGCACACGAGATGGTGGAGTGAATTGCTGGAGTTGAACTCAGAATTACAACTGTAGAACAACTGATGTTCCTCTGCGGTGCACGGCCATATATTCTACCTACAAGCGGGTTCGTCTGGGTTGTGGGTGGCGAGCTCCTCCTCCTGGGTGGAGGAGTGCTCTCTACCGCTATCCCTCTACCCGTGGCCAAACTATGCACCTCTGTAATGCTGGTTTGCCGTGGTTTACGTGAGCTTAGGCGCTTAATTCAGCTGCTTGACCAGCCTCAATCACATGTGCTGGGGTGGCGTGACGTCTGACAAGGGCGGACGATCTTGGCTGACGTGTCCGTGGGTGCCCTTACAACTAGGGGTGTATTTGTACGCTCTTGTAGCAAGTCTCGTTTCGTGGTTCAAACCCCGCCTGGGATAATGTGATGATACGTACAGATGAGGTGAAGTCGTGCTTATATCTATGTCAATTAAATGTCAACTGTCACTTTCATTGAGCTGCTTCCTGTAACCTGGGCATTCAACTAGAGGGGGGGGGGGGAGTTCTAAAAATAAACCATATGACTGCTTTTATTGCCTTTATTAGTCTGTGAAAATATTTTCAGCACAGTTGGAAATATAGATTTACCAAAGTCAAATACTAATGCAATCCACGTGTAGGGGCAACCCTTATAGAGAAATATAGAGATAGTTAAACTGAAAGGTACAGGTGCGACTCTTACGCGAGGTGGCCCTTCTGCAGGTAAATACAGTGTAACAGGAACCAAGTACTGTATTATCTAAAATATTGTAACACTATACAGTTGAACCTCTTTATATTGAACTCGGATGGATTGAAAGTTTGCATCCGTAGAACATATTCTGTGGTCCCATTTTTTATTAATTCACATTTCAAGCCCACATTCATTGAAAGTCCACGTGTATTGAAATTTTATTCAGTCCCCTGAGAAACAATGCATAGAGAATCTACTGTTTTCAGCACTGTACTGTATTCCTAAGTTTTGTTGAAAGTTGTCATGCGTTGACAGCGTAAATGTGCCACCTTTTGTGTGGTTATTGGAGTTTGATATTACGTTAGATTATTTTCCTTCAACCATTAAGCATAACTGATGTAGAGGTAACGCAGATACACCAGCTTTCCTGCTTGGTGCAGTTACACTGGTTGGTTTAAAAGAAACATCTTTTGTGTAGTATAGTTTGTGTGTGTAACCTGTTTTGAATCTTGGAGAGTATGGATAGACGTAGCAAGGGAACTGCAGGTGTTAGGAGGGCATCATGCTCAGAGCAAGTTGCACTTGCTTGTACGCCTGGTTCCTGATGGACGAGAGAGGTACATATACTACAGATATGTGCCAGGACAGTTGCTTCATATTAGCAGCCTTGGTGTATTGTGCAGCAACCATATGCAGTGTTGCACTAACAGTTGTCTATTAGGACTCTCTTGAGGCTGAGTTATGATGAGCTAGGCAGACTTTGACTCTCACGTCACCGTGCAGTGGTGTTGAAAGGTGAAAATATTATGTGGTTTATAAGATAGCATGCACGGCACTCCTGGATTCATGGTATGAGGAGCTTGAGCCTAAAACATATTTTCACATCTGGTCATAAGTGCCAAAATTTCATGTGGTCCAAAGTTTTAAATATTTAAATAAAACAGATAATTTCTTTTGGAATATTGCAGTTTGGGTTACCTTTGTAAATGCACATAAAAATTAAATCTATATTTTGAAAAGAATAATGCAAACTGTGTGCAATAAGTTTTAAATACTTACGGTGGAACTCTTGTATTACAACATCATGGAACAGTTTACCGACTACCACTCCTTAATTGTTTTTCCGTGTATAGCACGCACCCAAGAATTTTTTTCCTTTATGTTGGGGGAAAAAGGGCGCGCTATACATGAGTAAATACCGTAGTTATTTTTGTAACAACAGAGTTTTGCCATTGCTGTGTAGAACCAAGAACCGAGTAATTGTTCTTAACCTAAAACTGGTTCTGAGTCAAACCTCAAGAACCGGTATAAATTGGAACCGAGGAACCGAACCGACCCATCCCTAATGCATACATAAGTTATGACGGAGAACTTGCCACGTATGGTGTCCAGACTGTTGACGAATTGTGTGCTGAAATTCAAACTCCAGAAAGTAGTGAAGAAGAAGCCAAAGATATATTCTGTACCATATAAGAGGCCACTTTTTGACAGCTCGGCAAAAGTAGCGCCAATGTTTACATCTGACTACGTATCGTATCCTTCAGTCATCAGCTGGTCCGTCAAGTCGGGGCTGTATTTTTTATCAGCAAGCTGTCAGCTAATCCACTTCTCATTGTACTGTAATGCTAAACAAATTTTAAGATATTTTAAGACTGGCATCTGTCTAAAAAAATAAGTAGGTTATAAAAGTAAAAATATAAAATGTTGCAAATAATAAAATATTTGCCAACTCTTTTTTAATTTGTCCGAGATAGTGAATTTGGGTTAACATTTGCGAGACTGTCTGTTGTATCTATTATCACACTTTGGGCATTATAGCTAATATATTCGAGTTGGAAATATGTGACGTGGAATAACATTAGAATTGCTTAAAAACTATTCACGCGTCTCACTTTCTACAAACAAGGAGATGGGTTTCATGAGAACAATATGGCGTATAATTTACGTAGACGAACGATTACCGGCCGAATATAAATGACTTTTACTCCAAATAATTTTACATGAAATATATGTTACTTTAAAAATTATGCAGAGCTCGTGGAAAAATATAACTATTAGCATCTTCTTGTAAATTCGTTATATATCGCGCAGGAAAGCGATTCATTTCTGGCTGGTAAAACCTCGCAAAATATCCGACAGATGGCGCGCACAGCACTTCGCAGCGAAGTTTGAGCAACCCTTTGTTTGGTCAACAGATAGTCTTTATTAAAGTTGATAGTTCTTATATTATGGGCTGAAAATATATTTCAAATTTGTGTCGTTTCATTAAATTATTAGAAAAAATAATTCAGCAATATTATGCAAAAATTTTGTGTGCTTTTGGAATAATTAAATTTCACACCCTGCTATACAGTATTTAGTTCTGTATAGTAATTCTCTGTAACTAAAGGAATCACGATTTTTGGAATCGAGATTCGAGAGTGGTATCTGCATCAAAATCGAGAATTGAGAAAAAGTGGAATCGTTACATCACTAGTTTTATCCAAACCCATATTTAAAAACACCATGTTAAATCTTGGTAAAATAGTTCAACATTTAGAGTCGAATTAAACTTTCATAGTGTACTGGCTTATTTTTACGTAAATGTTTAGGTTGTGTATATTGAAACTCGCATCCCATATCAACCAGCAATCAATACTTGCAACTTATAGATGTCTCTTGCATATAACACAAATTCAGTTTGCACGGTTGACGCTATTCCCCACCTGTGGGTCCTAGGGTCCTCAGTTAATGTTTTATGGCACAGACTATAAGGTGCCTTGAAGGTTGAGGGTATATCAAACAATTACTTAATCACGTTTTGGGTTTTAAAGAGGTTTATTTGACGGGACTGCATACACACATTCCCGGCACTGTTGCGGGAAGTACACATGCTTTCTCGACCCTGCGAGTTCTTGACCTGAAGGGCTGATTACAATGTTCTGGCTACGTTTCTGACGCTGTGGGGGCATAAGGTGACAGGACACGTCCCTGAGTGATGACGTTGTTATTTATCTGTACTTGTTGCGGGATAGTTGTTCCGGCAATAGATTAGATCTGGTGAGTTGGGTGGATATGTTACCGGCCCTGTTCCGGTGGCGGTAACTTGGGTGGTGGTGAGTTGGGTGGCGATGTTACCGGCCCTCTGACTGGTTCTTGTTGGTGTGTTGCACTCAACTGGCTTCTTCTTGACGTGGCGCTCCTCGTTGGAGCTCACCACCCTCTCCCGTTCGCAGCGTAGGGTTGTAACAGACTGATTACTTCCCTGCCACATCCCGGCGAGGGACTTCTGGCGGTCCCCCACCCCGGCTCTCAGCGCGGGGTTGCACTGGATTACTCCCACTCGCTCGACGTGGCGCTCCTCGTTGGAGCTCACCACTCAACTCCGCCTTCTCGGTGCGTAATTGTAACTGACTGACTGATTTGCGTCCCGGCGTGGTGATACTACTCGTCCAACGTAACTGTGGTAACTGTTTAACTGATTCTGCCCTGTGCCCCTCAGCGCGGGAAATTACTGGTTGTCTGTCCCGATATGGCTGACCCCTTAACACTGTCTCTGTTTGTCTCTGCCGGGGCCCGAACCCCGCGGCCTGTCGGCGTCCTGACTGACTTCCTCTCACGTAACTGCGCTATTCAACTGACTGACTCACTTGGCCGGGGTCCGATCTCCCCGGCCTCGGTTTCTCTAGGTGCGTGCTTCTAACTGACTGGTTGACTGCTCTGACGTAACTGATTCTCCCGGCGCTGAGTATCGCAGCCTCCGACTGCCCCGATACGACTGACCGACTGACCCAATATCACTCACCCCTCCTTATCTCGAAAAACGGCTTTTAAACTATATGAGCGCCCTCCCTAGATTCCTACACGTGTCTCCCTTGTTGGGGGAGGGAGAAGGAGGAAGTGCGCAGTACAAAGCACTTCATCCACGCGTAGCTGTTCTTGTAGATTTGGGGGGGGGCAGGTGTGACCTGCCCTCTAAAGCTTACCCTGTCAGGTCTCCTTCCGCGGCGCGTGTTCAAGTTGCCTCGCGCTTTGCTAAAGGGGGGGGAGGTCCCGCGCTGCAGCGACACGTGTAACGGCCTGCACGCGCTAACTACATCTGCCTTCTCCGCCCGTGTGCCTGTCTAAAGTGCTCACGGGGGATTAAAATCGCTGGGGGTGTCAGTGACGTTTCTACTTCCCATATGCGTTACGAGTCACGGTTTACCGTTACTTCAGAATAGTGCAAGTTTGCAACCAGTTTTAGTTAATTTTTGCAAAAAATACAGTGTTAACGCTACATAATATGACTTAAAAACAATTTCTTTTAGGTTATGTAGCGATCTTTGAAATTTTGTAAATAAGCGGAAGAGTCGATACAAAACTTCTCGCACGAAACCAGACTTGAATTTTAGTTGGAACAACACATACAGATGTGAACATACGTTTTTCCCGTAAATATCCGGAAAAAATTATTTCCCGCCTGACAAGAAAATCGTTATGAATCCACAGAATTTTTCTGTTTGGGATCCCGCACACCCCTAGTTTTTAGAATTTAAGGAAACTTGCTAAAAACAAAACTATCAAATCGCGACTGAACTGAAGCTACTAAATACTAATATACTAAATGTTAAATTTGAACACGGCATATGCAGTTTTATTTTCAGATTATTTCCGCATCTCATATTTTCACGCGCAAAATAATTTTCCAAGAGCGATTCATTTACTGGCATAAATAAAGTAATTTGAAACCGTTTTTGAGAGTTGATAGGTTATGTATTTGTAGTAATTGGCTTTGTTGCTTCGGTTCTTGACTTCCGATACTCGATTATACGATTCCTCAAGAATCGAGGGTATCTAGGAATTGTGTGCGACACCCCTAATATACACACATTTCAAAGTGTCTGGGTAAAGGCGAGATGAGTTTCAAAACATTCAACAGTTGCTCGGGGTCTCAGAACACAAAATATTACGCCATGTTTTACCAGGTGTTTTGTAATGTGTTAATCGCCTTCTCGAGCAGTGGTCAGCACTTGTAGAGTATATTGATTCAAAAGTTGAACCAAAAGAATGAAACTCGGCATATATGCGACGTATAAAAGAAACCTTGCATTCACAGTCAGCAAAGCTGCATTTTCTCTTTCTAAGTGCAACTCTGTCACGTTTCTTGAAATGTAATCTTTTATTTCAGCAAGAACATCCTTTGTGCACAAATTGTACTTGGAAACAAGCGTCTTGCTATGCCAGCTCACAGCTAACTTTGTTCAGTTCAGTGCAATTCAACAAGTATCTGATGTAACATCTGTTGACTTGGAAGATAAAACCAACTTCCAAATGCAGGACTTTCCATTTTTCATGCCACATGAACACATTTGTAAAATAACCAATTAGGCCCACAGGAAGAAACTGAATTTTTCACCAGTGTTCGTAAGTTTTACGGGATCTTCACAAAAGAGCTGTCATCGTCTTACCCCATTCAATAATGACGTTTTTAAGAACATAAACAAGTTTGATCCAGTCGTAAAGCAGTCTGGAGAATGGGTAAAGGTGAAAAACTTGGCCAAAGTATTTCAGAATTTTATCGCGAACCATGAATATAATAAATTGAATTCAGAATTAGTTGCGTTTACACCTTAGGATCCACCAACAGAATTGAGCATGATCCTGACACTTACTGGTATAAAGTGTTAATATGTGAAATTAGGAAACCATGCATTCCAGTGCTCTGTAAACTGGCGACGGCAATGCTGATTCTTCCACAGCAATGCGGGGCTGGAAAGGATTTTTACCAACCTCAACCTAATCAAGATGGTACACAGATCATGTCTTGAATCGCCAATGCTCATTGCTTTGTTGCATGTCTCTTCTAGGAAGAATATGGCAGAATTCCAACCAACAGTAGAAGTGAGGAAGAAGGCAAAGCATCTGAAAAGTGTTGAAGTGTGTGTGTATATATACATGTGTGTGTGTGCTTTTGAAGCATGTAATTTTTTGACTGACGTAAATACAGCTCAGTTAACTTAACTGTAAAATTGTGTACATAAAGCTAAGTAATTTTGATACAAATTCCATATTTTGTCCCTTTTTTTTTAACGTGCAGGATTTCACAGGATGTTTTATATTCAAAACTAGGATTTGACAGAACATTTTACCTTGAAAACAAGGATATTGTTTTGGGAGTGGTGTCAACCCTGCCCTATAGGCGCTCTTGAATCACCATTTTCTTGGGTCGCAGTTGCATTGCCAACACCAAAAATGAAATGGAAATTTATTTGTACTTATAAATTGTAAACACAACAAACTTTGCACAAGTTATTATGGTTATGTTATAAAAATAATTTAAATTTTTAATATGTACACAGCAAATTAAACACTGACAAATTTGTGGCTTTGCACTATCCTTGCATGTTGTGCAGTAACTGCCCTGTTCCACTTGATGTTCTGTGTCATGCATACCATTATGCTCACTGGGACTTTTGATTTTCACATTGTTTGCGAGAAGGATCTCAAAAATACGAGGTTTGAGAAAGTGAGCTGTCTCCAATCTTAAAAGCTTAATTGTCAATTGTATTTGAAGTAAACCCCTAAAATAGTATATGCGAGTTTTCCGCTGGATGTATGGTTGGAAAAACTTGATATAGTCTATTCATGATTTCTTCACACCATTTTGAATCAGACCTTTGAAAAGTTATCCCAAGGATGACGTGTTTCATTGTTTCATAAATATGCCACTTAGTATAAGCATTTTATACTTTTGCTAACATAGAAGTACCTCATTTTTGGTTAAATTAAACTTTTACTTATAGTCTGCCTATAAATTATATGTTATTTATAATTAACATAAATACAAACAGAGAAAAAAATAGGTATTTACGTAAGACCTAGTAAGAAAAATTAAGAAAAAATGCTTATCTAATGTTATTAAACTCAGTGCACACAAATGTGGTGTTGCAGTCCCTTTGATGTAATTTTCTAGGCCTGGTTAAGCTTGGTTTGCACGAGGCAGAGAAATAGCCTGGAAGTATAACTTTAGCAGGACTTCAGAAAAGTTGGAAGTAGAAAATGTTAACCTTGGTGAAGATTGGACACCTAGATTTATTAACGTTGTGGTCTTTCGTACATTTGATTTGGAGGGTAGCCAATACCTGAATTCTCAGCTTTTTATCTTATGTGCTTTGATGAATGCTTTCATGCTGACATGTTTACATTGTGTAGCTCAAAATAAGTGTGCGACGTAATACATGGAAGAGTTGTGTGTACTCTCTGTGCCTCTGGGTATCCTCGGCAGTTAGTCCAACTGTGCGCATCTGTCCACATGCAAGTGATACATGCCACACAATTGGCAGGTTGGCTCCAGGATCAAACAGATTCTCAGGGGCACACGTCAACTTGAATTGAATTCCATAATAGTATATTCATGCTATTTTCTCAGTTGCCATTCTGAAGCTTTCATTTTATGACGACATAATTAGTGATTAGCTAAACTGATACTTTTTATTTACCATTGTAATGGTAGCATTTACTTCAAATTAACTATTGATTTAATACTTTCACTATAAAAAGTAGACAGACTACTCAAGTAATCAGAGGATGGTATTCGTCAAAAGTTGGACGAACACATTGGCGGGTGACTGTTTAGGGAAAGGGACGTCACGTCAAGTGTGGGGAAAAGTTTTTTACATTTTGTGCCAGGTCAGTTGCGCAGATAGGGGGCAGACACTACTGCGGAGGCATTTGTAGAATGACTTGTCGGCCTCGCGCTAGGTCCTTAAATAAGGTAGGGTGCATCTGGAGCCTACTTGGTACGAAGTCTGTGAGGGCGAGGTGCCTCTGTGCATTGGACACATGGGTCCGAGAACCCTAACCGGGAGGCCAAATAGGTTGGCAGGGAGGCTAGTGGAGTGAGGCTCCACTAATTGTTGGTCGGCTTGTGCTCTCTCTCCCGTGGGGGGTGGTAAGATGCAAGGATAGCAGCTGTCCTCTGTTCCTCCTGCTCCCTTGCCGGTGAGTGAACGTCGTGGACAGGAAAGTTGTTAATGTTCATCCTGTAGAGTGCGGCAGGCAACTAGGCCCTAGCTAAAGTGTACTCCAGAAGTACCTGGGTCAACCTCGTCAAGTGTGGCGCCTCCTTCTGCGAGTTTCTACACTCTGGAGGGAATGGGTTAGCAGACTTAGTTGGCCCAGATGCTTTGTAGTGTCCCTTTCTAGGGGTTGGGGCTGTACCGTACTTGCGCACCAGGTACCTTCACGTACTGGCTCCACTGCATGGGTGGCCATCGAACTTGTTCTTGTGTGTGACGTACGTGCAGTCCTGGTTAGGGGCCGCAGTTCTACTCTACGTCGGAAACTGTTGCCAATTCGCGGTTCCCTGCCGCTCCCTTTGAAGGTGACGCTTAAAAGATTGGGGAAAAGGCACACATTCACTACAGAGCAAGAAAGAGACAAAAGTCAGTTAGACTACGTGTTTTATATTCCAGTGAAAATAGAAACACGGTGACCCATAATGCCTCCTACCTTCATACACACTAGGAGCTCAACGGACTTTGTACAAGAGCAAGAAAGGTGAAGGTGCCTGTCAGCTTGAAGAGCGGACGAGAACTGACAATTAAGTAGTTGTGGAAATAACTGGACCCTTAGTCTCGAAGGAACCCGGGGCTCCACGTGTTGTGTACATGTGTGTAGTGACGCTTGTCTGCAAGTTTTGGGGGGGCTGGGGGGGTTAGTGACTACTCTTCGGCTGCTGTGTTAGGGAAGGCGTGGTCATCTGAAGAACTGGTAGAAGACTGGAAGGTCTAGGAGAATCCTGAGGAGGACTGTGGCTGTGCAGTAGTGAGACTTGTGCTGAGGCGAGCTACGTGGACAACTGGCGTTGGCTTCTTGGGGAGGAAAAGGGTTGGCAGAGAGTAGTAGCACTGGATGGTGCTAGGGCAAGTTGCCTCGGCTAACTGTCGTTTCTACAGGGTGCATAGCATTATATTCTTCCTCTTGGCGGGAAGGGTCCCACGTGCTTAGTTCGATTTCAGTAATCTTTGGCCCCTTCTCCTTCAGGTTCGGGCCTGTCCGCACCGCTGCTGCTGCCATCTCTTGGCAGTGTGGTTGCAGCCTGCATCCGCTGCTCGCTTAGGGGCAAACTCTTGCAGGCCCACAGCTGCTTCTCAGCACGTTTACAAGTTGCGGGGATGACAACGTGACTTCCTATCATTACGTGGATGCTGGTCTTGGGACCGGCCAGTTGGGGTCCGATTCCTTCGGTGGCACGTGACGCGCTCGTGATGATGTGGAGTCAAATATTAATAATTAGTAGGAAGCATCACGTGTCAACATTTTCCACGTGGATGCGTGGTCGCAATGTTTCGCGAGCTAGGCCAGCTTTATCAGGCAGAGAATACTGGCACACTGCTGTCTGTTGAGTGGTGGTTCGCAAACAAATGAATTTGGTATGTGGCTGAGGAGTTATCTTATGTTTAAGCCAAGTGTATGTCTGGTATGGTGATGTTTTTGGGGGACCAGTTCTTAGCATCGCAGTTGAGCACTATTATAAGGTGGTAGGGCCCTCAACACACTGGTTGTCGAACAGGAGTTGAAGTTCTGGTTGTGAGATGTTCCAAATTTTAAGGCAATTTCTCGGTCCTTAAGTTGAAACAACAAAACCTTCTAGTACTAAAATGAGTTCAAGAACATGTCCAAGATCATGAGGCTAGACTAGTGATTCCCAAAGTTCTATGAACCGCGACCCATTAAAAAAAATGCCAAAGTTCACGACCCACTTTAATGCCTTATGCATAAGGAAGTGAGGGGTAGTAGGATTAATAAAATAGTTAATGTATGCAAGTATATTTTTCAGGGCCCACCAAATTGTAGTCTGCGACCCATACTGTGGGAAATACTGGGCTAGACAATTTCTCGCTTGACAAAGTGTCTTACCACGCCAAACAACAGTCTTCCACTACAACCCACGTTATTTTTCTGTCAACATACCTTAGTTTAGGGCTATATCGGAGATGCGTAACCTCAAACCCTTTTTTTTTTCAGCCAAAGGCCCTCTGTCTACAGATCTAGCACATCAGCACTAGTTTGCCCTGATTGAACTACTGCATGAAGAGTATATTTCACTAGCCAAACAATCAAACCTCTAATTGCTGATTCTAACAAACTCTCCTCTTCTAGCCCAAGCAAACTCCATTTTAAATTCTATAGCAAAAAAGACTGAATAACTGTACTACCAGAAGCTTATTAACTCAGCAAACTATGTGATGAACACTGAAATGTTGTCCTCTATCCACTGGCCTTGAAACCAAATCACCACTCCTACCTCTGATTGGCCAGAAACCCGGTTTAGCCTCAATCTTGAATCTCCCCTCACCAGCTTCCACCACGTAGACTCTTCCCACTTAACTTTCCTGTAAAATCACATTGAAACAATCGAACACTGGACCCAAGTCACTGGTACCAGTGCTCAGTCTGTCTGACAATAGCCTCACTTCTGCTGAATTCAGAATTCGTGAAAAAAGATCTTTCACTTGTCCCATCCAGGTAATTTGATCATTTTGCATCACTGAAATATGTTCTGGGCTTTGTACGCAACCTCCACCTTAAACATTTCTTTGATAAACTGCCGACCGCCAAGAACGACAATATCGTACATAAAGCCAGCTGTAACCAAGTTTGCACCATCCACCTGGGACCCCCTACACCGCCACCTTCTCATCCCCTCGAACAGTTAGTCTCATTCATAGTGATTAACAACTCAGGCCCAGTTCCCTCCCCAACAGCAGCACCACCACACCTGCAGAACGGAAAGCCTTAGGTGACCTCTTGAATAACATATTGTCGGCAGACAAAGGCTCTCCTGTAGTAATTCATAATAGACAAGACTACATGCTTGAAGCAGAAAACCAGCTGAAGGACTTTTACACCTACTGAGACTCCTGCCAAAAGACCCTACAGCGAAATTCTGTGACCTCATCAAACAGTTTTTCTCTTCTCAAAGTCCCCTCCAGGGTTTTTCTCACAAATCCATTCAACTTCTAACCCCAGAAAAACTCACCACACGTGTCCTGTACTTAGGGCCTAGATCTTTTCGCGAACTGCGAAATAACACAAAATAGTGCTACATGTTGAAAAATATTGTTCATTCACAAAATTATGTAATAATACCAGTTTTCACAAAACATTGACAAAATAGCTTGTTTTAAATGTATCTAAAACCACAGTGCGATCTTCTTTTACCATGAAAACTCTTACAATTTTCCATTTGTTATACAGCATTCTCTCTCATTTCCTTCACATGCATGCGGATCACAAAACTATTTACTTGGTGAGGTGGTCACGTTCTTGACTATAAAAACGTTAAAAAATTGTTACGTTACGAGAACAATTCATAAATTAATTGGTAGCGGTAGAAAAATTATTGTTGCATGTACAATTCAATATATATCAAGCCGAATCCCTATGAGGCTTGTTCACAGGTAATCACGCCTACATGTATTTTATTTATAAACTATCATCTCTAACCAAAAATGTTGGTGACGCAAAGAAAATAAATAGTACTTATATGTGTATGTATGTATTTATATATATATAACACACAAATATATGTTTTTGTAAAATGTAATAATTGCACACAAAACATTAGCGCTGTATTTGTAAACATTGCTGACTTGACTTGGTGCTCTGTGGTTCGGTTCTTGACAACTAGCAAATACGGCATTTGTAACTAGTAGACCGCCACTTATGTTGCAAAACTGGTTTAATATGTCAAAAATAAAAAGCTCTTTTAGATTGTGGGCGGAAAATTTAAAGTGAAGGTTTTTTTATAAACTGTCCATAGTTCAAAACTGCAATGTAAACATTGAGTGGGCGGGAAATGACGTGCTTAACCACTGCCATGGCGTATGCAGAGCGAGTGACAGTGGAGGACACAAAAAATGAAAAGACATCTGCATTAAAAACTAATTTGTGTAATTTTAATATTACCAAGAAAAACCAAAAAGGTTTCTGCCTCTTAATTATCTAAAAAAAAAATTACTATGAAAGGAGAATTTTTATTTTATCAATAATAAAATATTTGCTACCATTTTGTAGTCTGATTATGTATTTGTGTTGGAGTAATATTGAACTGAACTGGATTTAATTGAAATGTTGTTATCTACAAATGAACGAAAGCTGTATGCGAGTGATGTAAAAATCTTTTATATCTCAAACACTAGTGAATGTTCTTTGGCAGTTTTAAATGTCTCGATAAAATGCAAGATTTTTCACACAAAAATTACTGTGACGTGACAATGTGTGTTTCATGAGAAGTGTGCTCTCTTAAGGTTGCCCTTTCATCCTTATAGTTAAATATTTTCAAACATTTTCCTCTTACATATGTACTAATTAAAATAATGAATAACAAATTCCATTTAGTTTGAGTGAAATCCTTACAAAAACAACACATTCATTTTCTAATAATACATGCATTTTTTTGCTATAAAATTTGATTAAATAAAAATATTTTTTTGGCAAAATGGTAAAACTTCAATGACGAAGTGAGCTCATTGTATTTACCGTAAAAATGGGGCCCTACCTATATTTGCTCCAGAAAATCCACAAACGACAACTGTCACCTCCAGGATGCTCCTCATGTAGCAGCTCTATGGAAAGGATCTCTGCACTTGTGGATGCTCACCTTCAACCTTGGGTACAGATGCTCTCATTGTACGTCAAGAACACCGGCCACTTCTTAGAATGCCTGAGAAAACTTGACGCCATCCCTCAAGATGCTTACCTGGTCACGATAGACGTCACCAATATTTTACACTCATCAAGACTGTCTGCAATATATTTCCATCCTAATTAAAGACCTCCCAAGAGCAAACCTGCCACAGAATTTCTGGTTGGACTGGCGAGACTCTCACTAAGCAACAACAGTTTCATATTCCAAAACAAACACTACCCAAATTAAAGGCAAAGCCATGGGCACCTGCATTACAACCCCCCCCCACCCTCTCCATCTCTCCGCTTTTTTACTCCAGTTTGTTTCCGGGTAAACTGGAGCAAAACTTTCCGAGCCACTAGCCAATTCTGCTGGATGAGTTTTATGGGAGACATCATGATCTGGGAATCAACTGAGGACAGTCCCATCCTCTTCCTCAACAACCTCAACTTGCACAGCCTGCTTAAGTTCACCTTGACCATATTTCCACCATATTTCTGGATGTCGAACTAGTCCTTCACAATGGCAAAATTGAAACAGCTGTTCACAATAAACCCACCAACCACCTTCAATGCCTTCATTTCAACAGCTAACTACCATCCATTCCATGCCAAGAAATCTCTGCCGTACAGTCTTGCCGCCAGAGCCAAACGCATTTGCTCCATACAAACTGACTTATACACAAGCAGGATGATATAATAGCCAAAGCATTCCTCGATAGAGGCTACCCCAGATCCTTGGTTTAAAAACTGATTCAGCATGCCGTGTAAAACACAGATCCTCAAAGAAAGATCAGCAACTCGGATATCCCTCTGGTTGTCACTTATCAGGAGGTCATGGACAAACTTGGAACCATTTTCAACTGTGGATAGAGAATTCTGGTCTTCAAATAACCCCCCAAACTCTGAAACAAACTGGTGCTACCCAATGCCACAGACAGTAATATCACCACCCCCGTGGTCTCTCATCCTTGCAATAGTTCATACTGTAGCTCTTGTGCTATACATGGATCTTCCACCTCCTTCAACAGCTGATTCACCAATCAGATTTATCCTATCCAGGAGAGCTACAACTGTGCACCAGAAATCTTATCTACCAGCTACATTGCGTTCACTGCAATGCAGAGAACATTGGCCTTACTGCCAACACTCTGACAGTGGATGAATGGCACCAAACAAGCCATGACTGTGGTGCCATGCAACTAAGCCAGTTGCAGCACCTCGCAACCACAACTTTGACTCGTGTTACACAACCAAAGTGGTGAGGGCTATGTCACCGTATAATAATACTGCAGAACTGCAATGCATCACCAAACAGACTTTTTAACTTTTACTGTAATGTAACATGATATCTAGGTTGCTAGCACTTGGAATGGCTGGCATAGTTTTTAAATTATGAGTGATTATTGTAGTTAAATTATGAACTGCGTAATATATTTTCATAGCGACAACATCAAAAATTCATTAATGCATTTCTTAGTGGTTTGCAAGACAAAAGTAGGCACCTCAGATTTCCTTAAAATTTGATTAATTCTCTCTGTTGGGAATTAATTCTGTATGAATTTTCCTCTAGCATAAAAATTTACTTCATTTCATCCACATGATCATGTTAATTATGAGATCCTGCTATGATACCGCAGTAAATCAAAATGTGAAAACCTTTTTCCTTGTGTTTTATTTTCATCAACTAACAAAAAGTTATTTAGATGTTGATTTACAGTTTTGATCAGAAGTGTTTCACCTTAAAAATGGGAGTACTCGCAGACCCCTAGTGTGTGCAAAGTTTCTGTGTAAATTTTCATGCAGAATGTAGAAGTTTGCTCTTTTGAGAAAAATAAAGATTCAGCTCTCAAAATTACAGTGGATCCATATTTTGATATTACAGACCAAGAAGAAGAAATACACATTTGATTTGAGAATTGCACATAATTGTTCATTCAGTTTCACTCTAATGTCTTTCTCTTCTTGGGAAATTATCTTTTTAGTGTACTGCTCCACATATTCCAGTTCAATTTTGTATGTTGGGTTGAAAAAAAGTGGGAGGAGGCCATTGTGCACTTTGTCATTTTTACCTTGCAGATTTTTTTCTAACTGCTTTCTTGGATGAAGGTTTTTTATTTGTATAAGTTCGTATTTTGCCGAGGACAGGTGGCAAATATATCCTTATGAATTTCATTGTCATTCCTTGTGAGAGATAGGGAGAAGATACACATCTGTGAAGGATATTGCAACAGCATTTTTGGTGAAAACGTGGTACTAATAATTATTTTGAAGGCAATCACTGTAGTAATTTCCATGCAGTAGTGAAAGATATGTTGGAAGACACATTAACTTGAACAAGAGTTATTTTAACTGAATGGTAGGGTTGTACGTAAATCATTGCAGTTAGTCTTGGTTGGATGTATCCAAGAAAATTAGTGTAACATGAGTTTGTCAACATTAGCAATAATACATAAAGGAAAAGGCTGAGAAAGCATTACCCCGTTGAGTTTGAGCCTCTGTGGAGCAGACTTGCATTTAGCCATCAAGATATTTACTCCTGTGGAGTCTGTTTGGTCATGAAACTTCGTAATGTCACTGACTAAGCCTATGTGATGCAAATTACATTCGACTTGTGTGTCTGCACCACTTGTGTGTAACGAGCTGGTGATGAGCTACAGGGGCCCACTTGAGAAATAACATTTTGTGATTGGAAGGTGAAGGATCATGGCAAGTACCAACAACGAAACTGAAGTACGAGTACAGTGGCTCGTGGATTCCATTATTTTTGATGACGTCACTTTACGAAATCATTCAAGAACAGCAGCATGTTCCAATGTGATGCGGTTTTAGTCTGTGGTTAATTTGTCTCTGGGTACTGCGGTGTGCGAGGCTGTTGATACAGTGCACCATTATGGTGTATGTAGTTTCCTACACTTATTCTTATCATCCATGTTGATTTGTTCAGAATTGCAACATTTTACCCTAGTTTTTTTTAATTTAGTTTTTTTTTTGCACAATTTTTTTATTTTTGTGTTTTTTTTTATTATTATTTTTTACAAAAGCAATAATAAACATTTACTTGAAATGAAATATAGTGTCTTCATATTCTAATGGAATTGGCAGTTCGATGCAAAGTTTTTTTTATTACTGCTTTTATTTCAAAATGTGAAAATACAGTACTGGTTTGTATTTCACATCACAGTAAAATCTGTTTTGTGGTTTATGCAATTGTAAAGTTTGCATGCGTAGTAAATTTTTGAAAAAATTTTGAGGTGTTCAATGAAACCCTAGCTTTTTTTAACTATATTTTTTTTTTTTTTTATGTATTTTTAAAAGTTTGACATGAGTCATTAGTTGGTAGTACAGGCTACATCAGGCATCACCTGCCCAGTAACTGTGTATTCACCAAAAAGCTTGAAGCAGCAACCATTGGTTTGTACAGCCTGCAGTGAGCAATATTTCTGCGTCGATCACAGCGACGATCACCACTGCTGCCCCAATAGTCCCGACGGGTAAGGACGAAGAAGGGGCCCCCGTGCAGGAGCGCCGCCCCTCGTGGAGACTTAGAGTTGATAATGTGGACAGAAGCAAGGTGTGTGCGCGTTAGCATCCTGCACTGTTAGCCATGCTATCTTCAGCACTGTGTCGTAGGTAATGCTCGTTGAATGTTGCTTGTGTGCCACCACGTGTAGTTTGACCTCCGTGTTTTGTTCTTCGTACGGTGGTTTTACTCTCGTTTCCTACTTTGTACAGCACATTTCTGACAGCCACTTCAGTTTGCATCAGCTGTTTATACACTACTAGTGCATGTTTTCATTGTATCACAGGTAGAATAGACTGTGTGTGTTCTTTGTGGTTTAATGTTTGCATGGTTTCTAGCAGTTTGTATGTTTCATTAATGTGTGGTGTAAAACATCTGTACATAGTGTCAGTTGCTAAGCTTCATATTTAAGTGTTTTGAGATTGTTGAAGCTGTGTGTATTTTAAAATTTCATTTACTTTTACTTTTGTGCCATTGTACTTATTTCAGCCTTCAGATGAGAGAGATTCTTTTCCATCTTTGCAGTTATCATGCTCGTAGTTCTGCAAGGATTTTCCTGTTTAGTATTTTTCACTGTTATTGTGGAAAGTTTCAAAATTATTGAGATCATGTTCCCATGAATAAAACCAATCAAGGGAAAATAATGTTTGGTACAATTTCTGTTACAGCAACAAAATATTGAGAACTCTTGAAATGTATGTCTACAAACAATTGGATCACTTTTAAAATATGCTCATAAATATGTTTGATCTTTGTATGAGTCTACGCATATTCAGCTGCCATGATGCTAACATTGGTGGAAGTTTTCGAATTAGTTTGTTGGCCATTAATGGGTTAAACTTTGAAATTACAGTAGAGACCCAAATTTACGAGTACTGGGTTTAACGAGGCAGCTATTTTGCGAAGCCGTTCTCAGGAACCGTTGAAAAATCATAAAAATTGTTGAAAAAATACAAAAAAATCCCAGGAAAAATGCAATAAATCGCAATCAAAACCGATTTAAAATAAGTTTGCGAGTCCACATTGATAAAATACATGGGTTTGTAGTATTGCTACTCGTAATTTTCATGCAGTGAGATTAAAACCTACGAAGGTAGTTTAAAAACTGCAGCAGTTGTAATTAGAGATGAGCGTGTCACTCGGCACCTGGAGGGAAGGCTGCCCGCGCTACACGTGAAGAAACAAAGGTAGTACCTGTTCTAGCACCCCCCACCCCTTATTCCCACGACTTCTCCAATATGCAGTCTCCGCACTTAGCCTAGTTATATCGCCTGCATAGCAGCACGTCTCACAAGTCTCGCCAATAACATGGCGAGGGTGTATGTAGTGAGTGACATTTCCGCTGGGGGTGAAAGGGAAGAGGAAAATGTGCTAAGGAATGTGAGGTGGAGAAAGGGGTGTGAGCGAGCACTTTGTTTGCCTGTTGCCGTGTAAGGCGACCAAGGAGCGACACCTGCGCTACAGCTTAGCTGGCTACACTGTTTCTTCACTGCTAATAGATTTTCTTGCACGAGTGTGATACAGTAGTATATGAAGGAAGGTATATAGTGGATGGAAAAAAAGTTGTCACGAGAAAATATGTCCAACCTGAAAGTGTCATATGGTGATGTACTGTCACAAGTGTAAATGGCAAAGCCACAGTTTTATAATTATTATTTTATAAATTTGTGGTATTTTGGGTAATGTTAATTAGTTGTTTAAAGTAATTTCTCAGAGAAAGAAGACTATGTAATAACTTCGAAAATAAATTTGTGGCCGCGGGAAGAATTACAGACGGTGTAGGCAGGGCTTAGAAGGTCTGCCTCTATGGTTGATTCAGAGAGGACACCCGTCGGGTATCCTCGGGTCAACCTGAGCTGTAAGGATGTGACTGTGGTTGCCAGGACGAGGCAGATATGGGATAGGCGGGAGTTGAAGGTGCAGGCCTTCGAAAGGCCTGTACTTATTGTTTTGTTAACCTCGGAACGCGAGTGTCGAACACTCGCTGGAAGCCATAGAAACTTTTTACATACTGAAGGCCTAGTGTGGGGAGCTTACGTTGTGGTCTTGTGGCTCACCCCTAGTGAGAGTGGCAGTTAAAGGGTTAGGCCAAGGTCCCCCCACCTGGACGGCAGTGAAGCTGTGGTCGTCGCTTGAATGGGGTTTTTACTGGTGCCTGGATTGTTGGCTTTGGTCACTTCTATGATCGTGCGTTGAGTTTTGGGTGGCGCGCTTGCGAGCAATGGGCGAGTGGGAACCCGGTGGGAATATAAGTATTAGCTGGCGTGACGTTAAGAGGCCTGACTACACTGCTAACATTTGCTAACCGGACGAAGGTTTGCGTCTTCTTCATCGATATAGGTGGTAGCAGAGATACTGCACGTGGCATGTGCCAGAGGTGGTTCTAGGTGGAGCGGCCCAGTTGCCAGCTGGGCCGCTTTCACTCCATAGTTTCTGATCGGCATCTTTGCCCCGCCCAGTATTATAATGAGGCTTAAGGGGGGCGGGGGGTTACTAGTTAGGTTAATAGTAAGTGGCCAGTAAGGGGAAGATACAGTCTGTTGGAGTGAAGGATGCAGAAGTCAAGTGAAGTGGGAAGTCTGTTCTACTGGTCTGCAGCCTAGTGACTTGGCGTACGGGACGTCGCAGTCTTACCGAAGTACCAAACTGGAGGTTACACAGTAGGAGGCTAAGGGCATTCACTCCAGTTACTCCCTGGTGCACCGGACATCGCGGTCTGACCCAGGTGTCATGTCGGGTCGTTTCCAAGCAGGCAACCTGGCACGCGGGACGTCGCTGTATTACCCAATCACTTACTGGAAGGTCAATAGTCCAAGAAAGAAATGCTTTAGTGAGACCTAGTAATTCAAGCTTCCTAAGCAGCACTGAGAGTTAATTATCAATAGGAGCGAGGTTTCAGCTCGTGGCTAACCCTGGAATTACAGAATGCTGGAAGAGACAACTCGACCAAGCCAAATTTATGCCTGTTTTATTGATTTCTCAATCACACACACATAAACCAGCCCGTACCTTGACTGAGGACTGAAGGGCCAGTCCTCAGTTGCCAACTAGTATCTTCTCTAGTCTCTAGAGACGTGGCAGCACGGGTGCAGGGAGGGGGGGTTTAGGACAACCCTGGCTTTGAGTAAGCTACAAGCGCAGCGACTTCATTATGCTGGCGGGAAGCGAGGCAGCGTCGTGTGGAGTAGAACTCTCTACTAGACTGCGGAAGGCAGTGGCGCCTTGAAAAAGTCGATGGTGGCCTAGGGAGCATGACGTTCTGTAAAGGTGAGACGACAATTCTGATAGCTCTCGGGCAGCGTGACATTCCGTTGAGCACCACGACGACCTTGAACTGAGGACTGCAGATCCTATTTATACTCTATGCACAGGGCCAGCGCAGATGTTGCAGGGTGTGGAAAGAGAAACTCAAAGGAAAGAATATAGTTTCTGAGAGCAGCGGAGACTTCCCCTCACGCGCCAGGTGCTGGAGGGATAGAGCAGAGACGTGACGTGAAGCGTGTTACAGCTCAGCAGGCAGCAACAGCCTGGCAAACCACCTGGCTTGGAAGGCGTCCTGTGGCATGTACAGCGTAATGGTTCTTCTTAGAAGGGGGCCGTGGCTGTGGCTAGGCTAGATGAGGGAATGACTTCACTCGTGACACTCCAGCATGAAGCATTTAAACGCTCGCAAATAAATCAAGTTACCATGGCAATAATTCCTCTTGGGCCTTAAAAATAACTGTGGTGACTTTTAATTATGGTAGTCTCAAATTATTCCCAAAAATTGTTATATGGTGTTGGAATTTTTAAATTAACAAAATAAAACCAATATGACGTGAAAGTGTTTCTTAACAAATAGGGATTGGGCGAATCCAGTTTTTGAAGTTATACTTATTTTGACGCGTTGAGTGTAAAGGTTAATGTGCAACGGAAGTTGCGTGCGCACAGTGTAACAAAATTCGACAGTGAACATGGTATGGGTATGACCCAACGCACATGCGTCTATAGTTGCGCACGCACAGTGTAGTGAAATTTGACAGTGAACGTGGTAGGGGGTATGACCCAACGTGCATGTGCGTGTCGTCTAGTTATGTATATACAAATGCGAGGTACACAACATAGCATGTGGTTATATTTAAAACCGACAGAAAATCAGTTCATGTAATAAGCAAATTGAAAACCATTTCATTTATATTTGTAATATTATTTGTGAATATATATATAATTAATTAATTTTACTTGCATTGTGGCGTGAAAAATTTTTTAGTGACAAAAATTGTATAGTAAATTTTTTTTTAAAGTGTTTTCAAGTATTTGAGGTTAATTTTTTTGTAAGTATTATTTTATTAAGCTCTACTTCTTGTGGCGCGTTAAGGGTAATTTAGTTTTGTTCTTTATTGAAACCTTTGCATACGTAATAAAATTTTATTTTAGTAGTGCCAAAGAAGTATAACTTCTAACACGCGTACATAAGTACATTAATCCGAATTTACCCTTGAATCCTGAACCAAATACACGGCTATTGTGGCACTTTTTGTTGTGCATTTACTGTAACTATGGGGGCGATTTTGTGTTAAATTAGTGCATTTACCATATGTGTAAATATTGGTGGAAATGATTTACGTTTCATACATCCTTTGTAAAATAACATTTAGTTTGACAATTTTGTCTCACTGTAATTCAGTAAAACTTTCATTATTGAAATTGTTTGGGGCCAAAACGAAAATTACAATCTGTGGTATTTACCCGTGTAGCACTAGCATTTTATCCCGGAAATAAGGCTGCCTAAACGGCATGACTGGTACATGAACTGAAGTCATTTATGCGCGCTGATGTATTGGGGTTGTTACCCGCAGAAAGATAAGTGCTGGCATAGCACGTATCGCATCTTGTTCGTGTCATGTGAAATAAATAAAGAAATAGAGCGCACATAACCTGTTAACGGTTCTTCGAATATTAGGGCGTTCACAAGACCACAACGTGTGGGGGCGATAAAGGCGGTAGTAGAACGCATTACACCGCCTCTACACTTAACAGCACTAAACTCATGTAGATTGCCCACACCAGCCTTCTCTCCTCCGCACCCTTCAGTTTGCCAAAGCCAGTCCTCGCACCCCTCCATTCCCACTGCCACCAACAGCCGTCAAGCACCTCCCTTCCCCCTCCTCCCTCATTGAGAATGCCATCTCACTCCTGCAAAAAAAGGAAGAGGACAGCTTGTAAACTACCTGCTGAGAAACAATGTTATACAGTGTCCCTTTTCCACCTTTCTTTCTCTAATGCCACCCCCTTGTACTCCCATTATTTTTAATGTAAAATAAAAAAGAAAACTGAAGTGCCACACGAAAATTATTTGTTTGACAGGAAATTCTGTAGCCTCTTTAATTCTTCCAGTAACATAAGTAAAGGTCCTGACGCAAAAAAAAAAAGAGAGAGAGATATATATATATATATATATATATATATATATGTATGTATATAAATAAGGCCGAAAAAAGCAGACAGACGGCGGGAGTTCTGGGAGTTCTTTATCTGCGGACTTTGGCGATTGCAGCTCAGTTGCTTTTCCCTACCACCCGCGGCCTGCTACGCCGGCCGCTTGAAATGCTCCTTTTGTTACGCAAGAATTTAATTACTGCAACATATATAAATTATTTTAATTTTACACACACTTTGGGGAAACTTTGCTTTGAATGACATATTATGTGGAATTTCGAATTAACCAAAAAGAAAAAAATATTTGTATGAATTTTATATCAAATCAAACGAATCTACAAATCCCTAAGATTCAATGGATTCTGCAAATCATAGATTCGGTCGCACCATCCTTATGAACAAAACATTGTCTCATGAGAAAATATCTATGTTAAGAATATTTCAGCAACTAACTTTGTGAAATTATTATTGTGATTACAATTAACATTTGTTTATTCCATTAACATTGCCTGTATGCGCATTTCAAAATTTCAAACAGGCAAAACTATTAGGGCGGTGATTTATTAACTTATATTTTGTAATTTTTCAGCTTCGAAGCGGACGAAACTCAAAATGCAATTATAAAAATACATCATAGGTTTGTAGACTAAACTAGTTACGTAACCATTTTGTTAACAAAAAGTGCCAATTGGAGCACAGCCTCGTTCCCCTCTTTCTTTACGACTGCCATAACCTTGACCTACTCGGGCAGCCTTGCTTCTTCCTTGTGTTTAGTTTCAGTCGTTCTCTCTCTCACCTCCTCTACCCCTTGCGACGAACACAAACACGCAGTGTAAAACACAGTTCTTGGTAGAAAAAGTTCATCCTTTGCCTGGAACATATGGTATTTGAGTAGTTCTTGCTTTATTGCAGGTCCGCCCTTGACCACTCAGATACGCTGCCACTCTGGGAAGAGTCTGAGTTGTCCCCCGACAGCCACGTTATATTGCTCTTGTACTGTATAATCTTGTTTGGAAGACATCTGCCTATTTAATTAAAATATTATTTAATTAATACATTGTCTGATTTTCCCTCAAGAAGCTACTGGAAACTCACTTCGCACATGTTATAGTGACTCAGAGCCCAAAGTTTACATGTTTTTTTTTTTTGTCAGGAGGAGGGGGGGTTGTATATGCTTTCAGCGGTATACGAGATTCGGAATACGTCAGTCTATTAAAATAAATTAATATTTCCTTTTAAAAACGTTATATTCCTGCGATTGGAGACAATTAAATCTGGCTTAACACGAAAAATGCTATTTTAATGCATTTTTTTGGGGTTTTATGGGGTCAAAATCTGTCGGTAATGGATTTGCGAAGTCAGCAATTTTGCGAGATCATTCTCAGACACTATGAGGTCTCGCAAATTTGGGCCTCTTCTGTACGTGAAAAACTTCCATCTCGATAACCTTGACTACAAGCATGCTACAACAGAGAATATTGAGGTATAAGAATAGTAAAAATATTGAGAGTAATAATATTTATAAATTTTCACATTGATATGCTTCAACAGTTTGAAGCCTGTTCTGTAAACTTGTGAATGATATAAATTTTTGAGAAGTTTTCCTGTTAATAAACTGAAATACTGCAGTCCCGTCAGAAACATTGTAACAGTGAAACTGTTACCTGAATGAAGACTACAATCACTAATGGAATAAAATGATTCTGGTGTTAGATATTGTCACTCTAGTGTAGGGGTGTGTGAATATTCAGAAATTTGTACATGAAATATCTTTTGCGAAAATTATATGCCTACTTATTTTTAAGTCGTTCAATTAAACTATTATTCGTAGTTATTATAGCTGGAACATTGGTGATCGTAACCGGTTGTTTTTATGAAGTTTTGCCATTTTATGTGGCAGCAAATAGAGCATTAGATCCGAGCAAGGTTGTTTGCATTAGTATGTTACGTAATAACATGTTAAGAAACTTGATAAAAACCAGAAATACTTAGAAAAACCATTACACACACACCACATTGTAGTATTTACTTATTTGTTATTGTTCCAGCTAAAGAAATTGACATGTATATAGGATATGTGACCATGGTTGTGCACTACCAAAATGAAAACTTTTATGTATTGCTTTTATCCACATACCACTCAGCTGTGCAAGATGAGATTATTTGCGTAATTGTGTGGAAACTATAGCATTATATTTGTGCAAGCATATTGGAAAGTATAGAATGTGGTTGATTGTTGAGGGCATGGTACAGCAACACTGTGGACACAAACATTACCAACATGATATTGCATCATAGCTGTGGTGGAACACGAACTAACAGCGCTAGGAGTATAGGCTATTCCCGTTAAAGTAAGCACTTAGCCCTCGCTTTTCCGAATAATAGTCTAGAAATATGTTTTATAATTTTGACCTAGATGTTGACTTTTGAGTGCAGTGGAATACACTTACACTGTGTTTATTACTTACATGGCAATATTTATTTTAAAATTTTGTTATAGGATAAAATAATGGCTGAAAGGAAAAAGTAACCAGAGCCTCAGAAGAGCTCACTTCACCGTGAATAACCTATAGAAGTCTGTGTCAGTTACATTGGTAGGAAGCCGAGCCGGTGCAGTAAAACATTTGCCTTTACAAAATGTTTCATCTACTACTTTTAGTTTTCAGTGCTATTTTCTTCCATAGTGAACATCTATATCTCCAACATAAAAACATACATCCCGCAACCACTAATCAGCTGATACAATACTTTGAGAGCTTTGACTCTGTACGCTGGTCATATTATCTGTCAAAATTTTACCCTTTTCATATCAAATGGACAATACAACTTATTGTTTGCATGGTCTGTACCTATGAAACTTGAGCACCAAAGGTTTAGAGAGTGTAGCTGAGTACATGTTGGTATGTTGACGAGTGCACAGGGTGTAAAAGTCACCACCCAAATGGCTGAGAGCTAAACTGAAATGCTATTTTCCTAAAATTGCATAGATTTCGAATGTATTAACTCAATGCATGTAAAGTTATAAAATATATGTATCAAAATTCATTTAATATATCTTATTTTCAAATTATTGATTTAAAATAAAAACTTGCATGTACATATATGTAACAAAATTATTTCCTTCCGTGAAGTAGTTGTATTAAATATTCACCATTTGTGACCCTGTCAATTTGATCAGAACTATTACCACTTCCAAAATACATTTTAAACTTATCTGAAATCCATAATGTTTTTCTCCTGCCTATCTTAGTTTATTTTACACCTTCTCCGCCGCCTAGAGGTGGTGGTGAAGGTGTGGCACGCAAATGCTGAAGTTGTAATTACTATAAACTCTCGATTAAGACCTTTCGTGGTTCCCAAAGAAAGAGTTATTTCGAAAAGGTTTGTGTTGATAAAACAAGGTGGCTGCTCGCCGGGAAAACCTGGAAATATGGGAATTGTCAGTGAATTTGTGGTAATCTAGAAATTTCAGAGAATTTTTGTGACAACCGGGAATTATTACATAATACCAGTAAAAAAGTGAATTCAAGAAAATTGTATTAAAGCTACCAAATTTCCAGTTTATTTATAAAAATAAATAGGTTTCTACCCTATTTTACACTGTGAATTAATTAATGAACACCATGCCTGATAACTGAAACAACCTGTCATGTTAATCCTTAGCCGTCACTCTGGTATTTTTGGCTTGCCGCGGTTATTCAGGTTTTTTCGATATACTAAAGTTATTGTACACGTGCAAGTATTTACAATCTATGTACGATATGGCATTGGCTCTTTAATGCTTTGCATAAGAATTTGGAAACTTATTTTTTGAGAGAATAATAATGAAAAAGTTTACTGATTTCGCTTTAATTGCAGAAAAATAATAAAGCAATCTTTTTCCTTTATTAATTGTTAAGCACTCGTGTCATTTTATTAGAACAAGAATTTTCTGTGTGGTAAGAGTTATTTTGTCTCTTAGTACCAGAGTTTAACATGAAAGTTTTGGCGGTCCAAAAGATATGGTTTTGTTTAGTGATGTAATGCAGCAGTGTCACAATCGCCACAGCAATATTTTATTTAAAAACTTGGAATTTGTGGCATTTTTCTATGGGAAGGGGGGGAGGTGTCTATGATCAAGATAGTGCCCAAGTTGCATGCAAATAATTAGTCTGGAATGTATATAGATGGTGGAATGTATATAGATGGCACCAGAAATGCTGTCCTCTATGTATGCACCATGTTAAATATTTTGTACCATTTTGTTTTGCCTGAACGTGGTTTATGTCTATTGTCTAGCATTAATTTAAGATACCATTCTCATTCATCGTAGTACTAATTGCCACTCTGAAAATGGCTTTTACTGTTTACTCAAACCTTGATAGCACCAAGTGCTGAAAATGTTGTTAATACAGTTTGGATTGCAAAGTGGTTATGTCATAAACATGGCAAAAAAAACTGATTAGTTCTGCACACGACACCTGAATTTCTAGGCCACCATCGTTTGGTGTATTTGTCGCAACGGAGTTTGTATTTGCAAGTCGTTTAATGAACATAAGTTATATATGTTTGTTTTGTCACTAGCTGCAAAATTATTTAACATAGGACTGAAAGTGAGCTAGTTGTATATGCAGTTTATTATTAATGCACATTGTCTAAGGATGTTATTAACAGTATGTACACTGGAGAGTCAAATAACAGAGTAATGGAACCAATCAGAGTAAAGTGATGCGGTGGGAAGCGCCTATATAAGACAACAAGCGTCTGGCAAAGTTGCTTGATTGGTTACCGCTGCTACAATGGCAAGTTATCAAGATTTAAGTGAGTTTGAACATGGTGTTATAGTCAGCGCACAAGAAATGGGACACAGCATCTCCGAGGTAACTATAAAATTTGGATTTCCGCGTACGACCGTTTCACGAGAGTACCGTGAATATCGGGAATCCAGTAAAACATCAAATCTTCGACATCACTGCAGCCGGAAAAAGATTGTGAACGAATGGGACAAACGATGACTGACGAGAATCATTAAACGTGACAGACGTGCAAACCTTTTCAAATTGGCGCAGATTTCAATACCACCTACATACCTTCAGACATTAGTCGAGTCCATGCCACGTCGTCTTGCGGCACTTCTGCGTGCTCGCGGGGGCCCTACACGATATTAGGCAGGTGTACCAGTTTTTTTTTTTGCTCCTCAGTGTATATATGATGCTGCATTATTTTTTTGTACTTTAACAGGCGTACATTTTTTGAAAATGAGTGGGAGTGCTTTTTTCAAAGTGTACATTTTCGCAAGATTATGTGATTGATGAGAGATTTAAGGTATGGCTTCAACCGGTTGACGGATCTCCATTTTCGGCACAATGCAGCATGTGCACGGCTGTGTTTTCTTGAGCAATATGGGCAAGACAGCAGTGGGAAGTCAAATGAATGGCAAGAAACACCACAGAGCAATTGCGGCTATCTGAATGTACTTCGCTGAAAATTCTTTTTGACCAAAAAAATGTGTGTTTGCAAAAGTCAGCTTGTAGACACTACCAAACCTTCAACTTCGACCAATAAAAAAAACTGTAGGTAAGTGTACAAATAAACAAGAGAAGTCTTTGCCTGAAACAGTCAAAGAAATGTGTGGCTTAGATAGATTAGTTTCAAATGACAATGTCACTCGTGCAGAAGTTATTTGGTGAGCCTTGACAGTAATGTTGCACAACTCTGTGCATAGTGCTGATAAAAATACTTAATTTTTTAAGGTTATGTTCCCAGACTCCAGCATTGCTCAGCAAATGCAATTACATAAAACTAAAATCTCGTACGTGATAATATATAGCTTAACTGCACATTTCCATCTGTATTTAGTAAAAATGTGTTCCAATGCTTAACATGTGGGATTTGACGATTCCCATAATAAAGTAGCACACAAGGGTCAAATGGATCTAGAGGTGGGGTTTTGGGAAGACACAATAGTTATGTGGTAACAAGGTACAGTAGAACTCTCTCAACATTTTTCAAGGCCCCCAATAAATGTCAGCCATATATAAGGGAAAACTTTATAAGAGGGTAATGTTTGTGGACCAAGGAGAAAGCAACTTATTAAGCAGGAAAATGTTATAACAGGTTTCCACTGTATTTCTCTTTGGCATTTCTTGGCGAGATGTGTTGGAGGCCTTGACATCAACTTCCAATTTTCTGTGGATGGGCCAAATGTGAATCATAAACTGTGGAGGGATCTTGGTAACGTGCTCTTGAAGGGACCTGGTGAAGCTCAAGTGCTGGATATTGTTAGTTGTGGCCTGCATACTCTTCATAGCTCCTTTAAAGTAACTGGATTGAAAGTAATGGAGTTTTGAGAGCACTGTATTTTTTGTTAAAAAGTGTACCCTCACAAAGAAGTGATTTAAAATCACTGTGAGGTTCCACATCCTTACCTTTGAAGGTTTGTTCGATTCAATGGCTATAAAATACAAGAATGGCGGAAAGGGCTATAGACATCTATCCATGTGTCGAGAAATATGTTGAAAGCTCCTCAGTGCAGCAGCTTGTAGTTGTGTCCGAAGCAATAAAAGATAGCTTTGCTTCCCAAGCTAGCATTTTTCCTGTCTCCTGCTGCAACAATTGAGCCATTCCTCACTGACTTCGTCAGATGCACCCATGGAGCCTTTGTTGCATGAATCACTGAATTCATTGTTGCTAAATATTATGTCAAAATTTGTGAAAAATGATGTACTGGCCTCATCAACCAAAGCTGCTGCTATCGACTTAATAAATAAGAATATGTTATGTGCTAGAAAAGGTTGATGTTGGTTATGCATTTGTCTTTTAGTGCAGGATTCTGTAGAACTGGTTTCCTTTGTAAAAATCATTGTAATCCTTTCCCACGGAAATGCGAACGTGGAACGAGGTTTCTCTAACCGTGAGTGTTTGCTTGAGAACCTCGGAGAACAGTCTCTGATTGCCCTGTGGTAAGCGTATGATGGAATCGTTACAGTTGGTGGACTGGACACATTTGTGTCCAATATTTCAAACGACTTAATTCTTTCAGCGCGTAATTCACATGCGCGATATAAGGAATCTATGAAACAATGTGAGACTGCAAATGAAACCAAGAAGGCACATGAAATGGCAGAGAAGAGGGCTGCAATAGTTGCAAGACAACTGACTGCCAAGAAAAAAAATATATTGATGATGCAAGGAAGGAAGTAGAGTTAATAGAAGAGGATATTAAGTCTCTTACTAGTTGAATGATCTAAAGTTGAAGTTTGTAGCTGTATATACTATAGCATGTAATCAAGAGATTTGTTAATAGAACAGCTTGTATGAGAAACTTAGTGTATGAAGTATTTATTGTTATGAGACAGGCTACATTTGATCAGTAATGTGTTATAGTATTGGACCTCCTTGAAGTAAGTTATGCGATGTGAATCTTCACATTTTCTTAGGACAAATACGAGATACGCTTCTGCAAGCAAGTGAGAAACAGTTTCCTAATGAATTTGTTGTTTGGGTGTAGAAGTTGTAAAAGTTATGGCCACACAAACAAAGCTATAGTATATAAATTCTACTATCAATTTAAGACCACGTTAGCAAGAAATTGCAGACGCCTACAAACAGTTTGCAGTACCCTAGCTAATAGTATTACTGCAAACATCGAACCGCGTTGTTAGTAGAATGTGCTACCAATTCAAGCATGAAAATAAGCTTATTAAGGTGCAATTTCTGACACCGTTGAGAAATTTTTTAATTTCAGTGTTACAAAAATAGTTATTTGATAATATAGGTTCTGTTTTATTGTACACAATGAGAAAATATTTCTATCAGCTGCTAAGGTTTGTATTCTTCTACATTATAATGGATTTTGCAGTCATATCTAACAAAATATAAAGTAGCAGGTAAGAGAATGGCATCAATGGCATTACTCTATAATACGTAGCAGTTAGTAGACCTTTGATTTTATAAGTACATATTCTATAATTGTATCTATTGTATGAGGTTAAACGGGAATCCTAACAAAATTCCAAAAATTGACTGGTCTTCTTCATAAAAAGAAGCAGTTATATTATATTTGTGGGCAAGACCACTTGTAATCGTATACTGCATGGAGCTAGAACCTTTTATTCAGATGTAGGTAAAATCTAATTCCAAGATTTAGATGACCGGTTTTACGTTGTAGTGGTTTTTGAGAAGTATAAGCATGAGTACCATTGCGATAGTTTTATAAAATGTCTTCGTGAAGGTACGTCTGTGCGAATCCCAGTGAAAGGTAGTTTGGGAAAAGTTATTTCATGGAAAAAACCTATTTGGTTTATATACAACGACCCACCACCGAGCAGATTGGTTTCTGAATCAAGTGATTGTAGTTGAGGCCATACGAAAAATGCAAGAAGTAAGGATCAACAAGACCAATTAAATAAATGTTTGCTGGCAAAAAATATAGGTGTTGTAATGTCATTACCCGTAATTGGTTAACGACAGCTGGTATTGTCTCGACGGGAACTTCGGCGAAGTAAGGAGTCTGGGCTCTGTGCAGTTCGACGCTCGTCCTCTGGACACGGGTTGCAGCACTGCTCGAAGTAGGGAATGTTGGAACCCTGGTAGGAGCAAAATTGGTTGCAGTGGAACACTGGGATTGAATACAACTCCAGGCATCGCACTGTTTTCCCCACAGGTGGGGCCTGTTTGCTGGCTCTAGGTTTTATTATACTATGCAGTTGCAGCAGCGCCACTAAAAATCTTCAACACACAAGCAGCAACAAGATAGGAATCGCAGTATTGATTATTCTTCATTCAAAAACACTCCCATAGCGAGGATATTTATGAAGATGGGAGAGAAAACAAATTCTCTCCCAGTGCTCTGACCTCACACCAAAGGAAAGAATGTAGAAGTGTTAAGTCTTTATTAGAAAGGTCTCTGGCACTGCCGGTATAAGTTACATGGCGACTGGTGCATTCTGTCCTCTTACAGCGTCTGTCGACTATTGTTGGGCAACAATGGCTCTGCCTATCCCAAGTATCTTTTGAAAGCTCTATTGCAGCACCGAATACTGCACAATTGGGGCATCTGGTGAAGCGATCATATCTAAAAATAGCACAAACATTCACTGCTGTGACTCTGGAACCCTCGCAACAAGGGCGTGTATTTCATCATGTCGGCACAGCTCGACCCTCGTCATCCTACCTATATTGCAACAACCAACTACATGTCCTTAGCTTACTAATAAAAGAAAAAATGTGTTGCACTACCTTACAATGATCATTACTACTGTCAAACAACTTAAAATAAAATTAGAAATTTAGAAAATTGAAAGTGTATACGATAAATACAAACTGCCTCTACCTCAAAGTTCCAAACACTGAATAAATTACTTTTTTTTATCAAAAGTATAGAAAAAAATGCATATTTCCTGCTCATATCAATTTGCCTCCATCATTACATTACTCCCCTTGGTTTGGGAATGATCGACAAGAAATCTGTCCCGACTGGTGACTACACAATAGATTACTGTACTATGGTTCCATCTCTTGCAAATCAATTCAGTTGACATGATAATACTCTGGTATACAATGATTGTTTCACAGGAAATTAAGTTGCATTACATATTGCAGAAAGTAAATTCATCTGAAAATATTTACTGAGATGTTACAGCCAAATAATATATTCCACATATCCACCTTAATAGCGATTAAAATACACCTTTGCGCTCAGTTCAAGGTGTGGTCTGGTCACACTATGGCTTAAAATGATGGTCCTTTATAATAGATAAAATTTTCAATACCCATTCGCAGGGATCAGCACACATCATCCGAAAAATGGGATCCAGGTCTGCCCAAACTATTAAAAAGCCACTGCCTTTCACATCAGACTACAAAAACTGGCCTCGGGCCTGTCCCAAAAAATTATTACTCGTATTGCTATGATCCAAGGACACCGTAACTAGAGCAACATCCTGTATATTTACATTACACAAGCCCACAATTATATATCATGACTAACTTGTAACTACACAAGTCATGTTCGTAATTGCTTAAATTCTTTTCAGTAAGTGGATAATAACTGATCATAGCTGTTGTATAATGTATAGACACAAGATTATATGTTGAATAGCGATAAAACCGAAGTTCTAGTTAATATACCACCTAGCATCAAAATTTAGATTAAAACCCTAAATTAAATTAAATTTAGCCAAAGTATATTATTTTATTTGTAAAACCATGACCAACAATTTGTACCAAAATATACAGAAACCGAGTGATAAGCATAGTTAAAAGTTTTCAGTTAATGGGAAGAAAAAAAAATTAGGTTGTTATTTTGGCTGAGTGGATAATGACAGTGTATATCATATACTTTGTGGATAAGATTAAAATGTTAATTTAATGAGAGTAACAAAATTGTAAAAGCAAATATAAAAATAGTTATATTTTCAGTTGGAGTGTTTTTTCCCCTCTATAAAACCATGTTGAAGACATTCCTATGAAATTGCAACAAATCCTCGCTGTCTAGGAACATCAAAATGAGTTAGAAAAAAGTTAAAACCTTATAAAGTGATTTTTTTCACCTATAGTAATGCTCTGCGTTATCTTAGTTAAAATAAAATGCTTTCTCTTGTTCATGCATTAGCATATACACAATAAAATTTTAAAGGAATTATGCGTATAAGGATGAGTTATTGTTAACTGATCATTAATTTTTAATAATAAAATCTGCATTTTAAAATAACAGGCTATAATTTTGGTTCTAATAATGCACAATTGTATTAATAAAGTTTCAATTTATAAGTTTTTCATAATAAAACCGATAACACTGAAATCTTGTATTCTCTCAAACGAAATTCTCCTTAAAACAACACAACGTCTTGTCCCTAAATTGTAACGCAGCTTTCTTCAATTAATACCTGCTGGAAAAAACAATCGTATAACGTGTGACCATCAAGCACAAGACATAAGCATAGTTGTTATCTAACACACGTACACTTTCCTGCTCAATACACTGCTTTACAGCAATTTCACTGCGTATCAATTAGGTAATAAACAGTACTTTTTTTTTGTTTACTGTAATACACAATAATAAATTAATTGGAATTCCAATAAATAGTGCCTCATTGCACAATATATATCAGTTTACACTAACCATGCGCTCAAATTATGATTCATAAAGACAAGTACCATATATCTTCACCTTTAATCATAGCAGTATTACAAAACAAAGCAAAATTCCATATTGTTTGCTTTTCACAGTTTTGCGTAATATCCACAAAAATTTGTAACATGTTTATTTAGTATATAAGATCAAATACCCTTGAAACTTTTATAACTCCCAATTAAATATTGAAAAAATTAATGAGGTTTACGTGCAATCTTCCTTGTAGGCCCTATTAGTAAAAAACACCATAATCTGAATACTTGAGACTTTTTTACCATTATCTACAAATAAGGTTGATTTGCTCCATATTTGGTACTCTGTTCACTAAAGTTACCGTCAATTACGTGTCGTGACCAACAGTCATGCCAAATATACACTATTCTCTGAAGTTTACGTAACCACTAGAAACAACTAATTATTAATTTACAATTTTCTTTACCAAAAGAAATTTTTAAATTATTAAGTTTGACATTTTTTATCCTCTGCAATAATCTTTACATTTGACACATGCTTATGGTAGGTAACAATATTTACACAACAGCATGGTTGTTTATGTTCTCTTTCCCATGGCTTGAGCAGGGAAATATGGTAATTTACCTCATTCACTTTATATGCATCATAACCTACCTTATCCTCAATCTCATATAGCCCTTCAAACAAGAAAACTTATGAAATCCTTTGTGTTCTGCAGATGATAAAGCCTTATACTGCACTTACTCTTTGTCTCCTTTTTTCAAAACAATTGATTTACCTTTCCTTTGATTTCTTTCCTTCCTCTATGCAGCCTTTAGGACTAGCCTTTTCTTTGCCATTTGAATTTGACTGCTGGCTCCATGTTTCCTTGAGGTGGAAACTTCACAAACTTAGTTGTGTTTCAGCTTGTTCTACCCTGATAAACTATATAGGAGTACATCCTGTGCTATAATGGTGTACGTTATTTAAAAGTTTCTAGATTCCTGCCACCTTCCCTACCCATGAGCTGTGATTCCAAATAGCCTACCCAGTTCCATCACACTCTGTGGGGTTTGCTGAAAGGTGATTACACCGCTGTAGATTATACTTGTATCCCTAAAAGATTTTTCAATTCTACCCTCCATTTTCTACTCTTAAACTGAGTTTCATTATCAGATATTATTTTCTTGGGCATTCCAATTTCCAAAACACATTTATCGGTAATTCTTTTGGTGATAGTACTGGCATAAGCTTGTTCCAATGGATAAAGTTTCACAAATTTTGAAAAAAAAACCTCCAAAGCCACTAACAAATACTTAATGCCTTGATGACCTGCCATTTTACTAATTCAAAAATAGCCACATTCTACAGTTCTTTTTTCACATATCTCATCTGCCAAGTTACCAGACATACATAATACCCATCATTCTTCCTCTATTTCTTTCCTCCTGAATAAAATTCCATTTTGAACGATGACCCCAGACTGTTGGTACTCTGACTCGAGCGCAAAGAATAGCAAAGTGCTATTGAGAACAGTGATGCAAAGCATAACCGAGCAAAGGTTGAAGGCTTTGATGCACGTGCCTGACCAGAGTGACGTCCTACAAAAGAGCTGCACGAGTCAGCCCTGAGCAGTGGCAGAGCTGCGTACCCCTCCGCAGCCAGCGACCTGAGGGTGGAAGCGCACCAGGGTGCAATGCGGATTGCCGTCCATCAGTAGCTAGCCCACGTGCCAATTCCCAGGGCATCACAGGGGGGAGGGGGGGTGCCTGTGGCATGTACGGCCTAACACAGTTCTTGGGAGGGGGCCATGGCTACAGCCTCGTGGCGTCATCCTTCCAGGCTGGATGTTTACGTGCACAGATGCCACGCGAGCTTGGAGATCACACTCACAAGACTATCATTAATTTTTGGCAAATGTATGCATTATCAAGGGAATAATAACAGTATTTCATTTTTAAAACATTATTTTTGAGAAAGAGGCAAATTAATATGAATGTTAAGAGGATAGTCGGTTTCTATTTTCTGAGGGTAGCAATTTTATGAAGTCATTCTCAGGAAGTGTGGCATTTCATAAAATCAGGGATCTACTGTAAATAATAAGTGTTCCTTTTATGAAGGAAGGTATTGAGTAAAAGCAAAAAGTGCCACACTTCCAATCCATTACTGCGACTAGTTTAGAGGCAAGTGTTTCAGGAATACGGAATTTGTGGATGTTGAAGATCCCATGAATTCTACCTTCAAACTAATTTCACAACAACCAAATATGTTAATAGCAGTATTACATTTCTTCTTCTCAAAATGAAAACTTGTAACGTTCGGCCGCTGTTACACTGCCGATGTTACGTTGCCACGGCTTGCTCAAAGGTAGAACAGGAGACTCAGTAAAATTGATGCCGTTTAATTAAGAAATAAGTTCCAAAGTAGTTGTTATATATGTTTATTTAACATTTAGTGAGACAGTTCACAGACGAAGTTCCAGATATGCAGAGTACGAACGTTCACATATAACCATACAAGTGCAGAAACAGCGCCACTGTCGTTTACAGATTATTCATGTCTCAAAACTGTCCCGAAGAAATTTAACTGCTGCTACCTCCCACACCGGCGGAGAAATAAAACAGCAAAGTCTAGTTGCCGATGTGGGGGTTCTCGTCACACCCGACGCGTCCTAGGCGAGCATTGTACCACTGCCCTGAAGGGCAACTGACTTGAAGTGAAGCTTGACCTGAAGTGACTTCTCTTGCTGCCGACTGACTCTGAAGTGCGACACACACGCGTCTTTTGTTCTTCCTATATCCCCCCCCCCTCTCCTGAGATAAGGGCCTAGCCACGCACGCTCTCAACACGTTATCGAAATTAAGACTGCGCCGTCAACATAAACGAACTTCACGTACAACAAAACTTATTGACGCATTCTGAAAAAAGCTAAATAATACTGACGCTTAACAAAAACTGAAAAATACAATGTTCGAAACGTAACTGCAAATGTCCGCCCGATAAACGTAAAATAGCACACGTCTGTCCGATAAACGAACTACCACGGGAAATGAACACCATCGGCTTTAAACTTCAAACCCGATAAACATATTACGAAGCTTAACAAAGCTTAAGAAAAACGAACGAAATTGAAACAAGTGTCCTGAAATTTAAGAATATTGCGTCATTACAACCTCATCAGGTGGAACTGCATCTCAGTCAAGGGCCAGGAGCCATAACTTCTAAAGGAATAGCTTTGCACGAAACACAACCATTGTAATCCAGCCCAAAGAGTGTTAAATTTTTGCATCTTTAGAGATGTTATGATTGCAGTTGCTTGGTGAACATGGTACGAGAATGCATCAGTGATTGCATCTCACTCAAGGTCTAGTACCTTGATCACTTCCTTGTCTTTCTGAAGACCAACTGGACACTCTGGTACGGCATCCATTACAGACTTACAGTTGCTTGCCCATTTCCTTAACTCAAACATCTCTGCTTAAGGTAAGGGCTTCTGAAACTGAGGATGCACCGGTTATAATGTCATCTACGAAGATGTCCTCTATCACAGCTCTTGCCGCATTGTGTATTTGACCTGTTTATCTATGGCAAGCTGCTGCAGAGCTCTCATGGCTAATATAAAAGGGGGCAGAAGAAACACCACACGTCACAGTATCGAGTTGATATGTCTGGATTGGTAGTTGTGGATTCTATCGCCACAGAATCACCTGATATGGCTTGTCTTCTGAATGTACAAAAAGCCATCTTACTGATATCCATGGTAAATACTACTGGATGGAGACTGAAATGAGTTATGATTTCAACTACATCCCTTTGTGGTTTCGGCCCATCCATTAGCACTTGATTGAGTAAGTTTCCAGATGTAGTAGGAGCAAAGGCATCAAATACAACCTGTAACTTTGTTGTGGAACTTCTTTCCTTAATGTAATAGACAGTCTGTGACTCAGGAACTGCCTCCAACCAGTGCTGGTGTACCAATGCCTCGTATTCCTTGAGGAATGCATTATATTCTCTTTTGATTTCTGGCTGGCCGCTGAGGCGACGTTCTAAACGGTGTAGATATGAGTCACCAAGGTCCTGAGGATGTTTGAAGGGGAGTCTAACCACGTATTGTCATTCAGGAGTATGGCTGTGAGTCTGAACAAAATGGTGTTCACACTCATCATTCTCTGGATTAACATGCTTTTCTGCAGGAAATTCCTCACACCCCCAAAACCTTCCTAGAGTGTCTGTGAGACTCGGCTGTGCTGTGGTGAACAAGGAGAGAACACTATCGGTGACAGCAACTGCTCCATGGTCAATCCTACCCATATGAACCCAGCCATAAGCAGTATGCAGAGCAGCAGGAAATCCTGGAGGGGCTTGATGTCTGGTTAAACATCTGCTCCCAATAGAACGTCAACTGGCCCAGCAATGTCAAAAGTAGGGTCGGCTAGTTCCAAACCCTTGTATTATTACCGCACCTCATCGGGGCAACTTAATAGCAAACAACTTGGATGTAATGTCCTTTAAAATTAATGCTTCTGTTTTAACACTGGGTTCAGTCCTCAGCAAAGGTATCAAGACGAGTGTCACCTTACCCCTGTTGGCATTAACAACAAAGTGGGCAAGCCCGACTACCAGAAACTAAGCACTACATCGACGCATCCCAACTACTGGGGACACCTTTGTGAAATGAAGTATGATTGCGACCCTGAATCTAAAAGAAATCGAACTTGAAACAAACAACATTAGCATCCTTTGTGAACCAAGACTGTTCATAACACAGCAGTACTTGAACAGTCACTACGGGAGGTCATTGACAGCGCTCTGGCTGCGACCTCAACTTGCCCCTGTCACGGTTGGCAACATTGGAGGGGTGGTTTCATCGCCTGGACCTGCTATTGGTACTGGGCTATGAAGGAGGGTGTCATGGCTTCTGTGGCAATGCATCCATTTCTTTTGTGAGGTACAATCCTTTATATGATGCGATCTAAGCAATGAAACAGAAATTGTTTCCTTGCACCACCCCTCGCCTTCCTTCTAATGATCTTGCAAGAAATTCAAACATTTATAAATATGGTTCCCTTGACATGTAGCACACACATCTCTGCCAGAGGCAGTCGTAGATCCACTCTTAGCATTTGATTCAGGTCCAGACGCAGTACGCTTGGTGACATAACGTAACCCAGAGGCTGCTGATGTGCTATTGCAAAGCCTTGCAATGTGACTCAAGAAACTGTAGTAACTGATAAAAAATAGCCATGCTGACATGCCTATGAGCCAGCTCAAATTGGTTACATGTGCCCTGATCCAGTTTGGTGATACCATCATAGAGTAGCACATCTTTCCAGTTACTTATGGGTAAACAATTTCTGTTTTTGAAAACTTTTGTTAGCAGTGGTCATTCTTTTTATTTAAGTATACATATATCAGTCCCAGGTTTTGCTACTTAGGATTTTGGTCGGGACAGGAGAGAGTAGTGCAATATTTCAGGACGTAATTTTATTTTTATTTTATTTTTATTATTATTATTATTATTACAGTATACGCTATTGCTTACCGTGTAACTGATGTACTTGATATGTATTTGTATTCATATGAAGTACTAACAACAAGCTTTGGATAATTTGTTCAACTGAAATATGATTGCAGCTCAGAAAGACTGTTTTTTATTATAAGGTGCTGTAAATTGTGTTAAGGTTCTGCTGTAAAAAGTTGAAGTTTATATTTTTTAAAAAGTAGTTGCTGTATTAATATTGTTATGGTTCTCTGCTTTATATGTTGTTGCCCACTGTGCCATAGGTAGTAGACTGTTGTTGTTTGTAGTGCCAGTATATTATTTCAGTTAATTGTAGTAAAAATTTGAAATTTACTACGAGCATGTAATTTTTTGTAATTTTTTTTGTGTATCTTATAATTTTTCTGCTGATAACATTATTTACATTTTTTGACTTAACATGTTTTTTCCCTTTTGCAGCAAAATTCATTTATACAAAATTACCTTATTACTTTGAAAGATTCAAATAGTAGTTCTGTCTGGTGTACAATATATTTTACACTACTTAGTGTTTTAAGTAACCAGTTTTTAGTGGTTGAGGTGTGTAATGAATGATGTAAAGCTTACTTGGTGTGCAGTTCCTGTTGGAAGACGCTAGGAACAGGAGTAGCGTCCAAGACACACCAAACTACATCCGTCGCACGGCGGGAAGTGGCAGCAGTGCAGCATCCCAGCGACCAACCTCGGCACCTGTAGAAGGTGTGACCGCAGATACCACCGTCACCATTGCATTGCGGCGGCAGGGGAAGCCGCCAGATGATAAAGGTACCTTCATTCTTCAAGCAAGTATGCAAGTATGCTCATGTTTGCTGAAACCTTGTTTGATCACGGATAGTCTCTTTCAATCAATATATTGTATTCGCTATTTTCTCTTTATGTTCAGTTCAAAAACAAATTTCCCTTTGATGGGTTTGAAACCATGCTCTAGCAATAAGAACAAGTACAAAAATGTACATATGTGGAACAGGTTCACAGCTTTAATAAGAAAAAATTTCTGTAAGGATGTAGTTTAAAAAGACTTCCAGCGTGTCTTTCTTGTAGAATTATTCTTTGTCACGTGGCTTTCGTAATCTTATTTTTCAATGACATGACTTTTCAAATTTCAGTATTGTTTTGGAAGGTGAGTAAAATGCATACAATAGAGACCAGAATTTACGAGTACTGGGTTTGAGGCAGCGATTCTGCGAGGCCATTCTCAGAAACTGTCAAAAAATCATAAAAATAATGGAAAAATACAAAAATCCCAGGAAAAATGCAATAAATCGTAATAAAATCAAATTAAAAATACATTCACAAGTCCACAGCGATAAAATGCATGGGTTCTAGCGTTGCTACTCGTAATTTGCATGACACGAGATTAAAAGTCCAAAAACACTAAAATCAATTAAAAACTGTAGCTGTTATGGTTTGAAACGAGCGCGCTGCTCGGCGCCTGAAGGGAAGTCTGCCCGCGCGACATGTGAAGAAGCCTCCCCCACCTAAACATTGTCGCTCCAATATGCAGTCTCCGTGTTATCTCGCCTGGCCATTGCCCACTTAGCAACAAGTTCGTCCAATGAGATGGTGATGTGTGGCAAGTGATGTTTCTGCTTCTGGTGAGAGGGAAGGGGAAGATGTATCGAGAAATGTTATAGAGGGAAGGAGGCATGAGCGAGCACTTTGTTTGCTGTCGCAGTGTGCCTCCGTGTCAGGCATAAAATAAAAAATAAGGCGACCAACGAGGGACACCTGCTCTACAGATTAGCTGGGGCTACACTGTTTTTGCACTAATAGATTTTCTTGCACGAGTGTGATACAGTAGTATACGAAGGAAAGTATAAAGTGGATGAAAAAAAATACACTTACACTTTTGAGTTCAAGTTAAAAGTAATCAATTATGCAAGATAAGATGAAAAACAAGTTGTCACGAGAAAATATTGACGCATGATGCGCGTGCATGCGTGTGTGTGTATATATAATATATATATACATACACACACACACTACTTTGCTGCAACTACGTATGATCACGTGCGCACCGCGTGCTCTATAAGTGAGACAACCCTGAACAGCAGCTACCCTAGCCAACATTACGTATCCTATAACAAGGTGGATTCCTGGAGACTAATGCCCCCATTTTTAATAAAACCCTGTGAAACTGGAATATAGCTGTAAACCACGCCAGTGAAACTGCGCCTGAGCTCGTGCAGCAGACTCAACCCGTACAGCCGGGACGCCTGCATCCAGCAACCCCGAGAGATGGCACTAGAGTACGGCTCTGCCTGCCGGAGCTACCCGATGCCAGGGACACCCCCAGAGCAGGAGAAATATGCCCCTGTATCGCTGCAAAACTGCAGTTGGATTCCAGCAGCTCGTTCCACCACCTCGTGTGCGGGCGTTCTCTGCTCTGTCTGCTCTCTTCCGCAGACCAACAGTTGATCTTCAGTTACCAACACCGGACATTCTTCCTGCACACGCGCTGCAGCACCAGAAGAGTCCCCCCCNTTCCACCTTTACACATGACTTCAAAACCCACACTCCATACGTCCCTTTAGTCCCGTCGGTACACCCCCAGCTTCAGTTAGGGTTTACTTGTTATCACGGCTTCGTGGTTGTTGCTCTGTATTCTTTTCGCTCGCCCTTCAAGCCAGGCTCTTAAAGCCGACAGTCACCTTCAACTGTCTTTGCTTACCTTCTGAGAGTTAATCAGTGCCTTGGTTACAGTAGGAGAGTACAAGTCACAGTGTCAGAATAAAACACGTATCAAGTTTAACTGCCGTCGGAGAGGCAGGGAACCATGGATTTTATGCTGATTTTTGCCGAAGTTAGTGTAGGACTGTGGCATATACACCTGAAAAGGACCCAATGAAAGTCGGCAATACACAACCCATTAGACGGCCACCCATACTGTGGATCAGACACGTAAAGTACCTGGTGCACACCTATGGTAGAGCCACGACCACTAGCAAGACACACGACGAAGAGGCTAGATTCCCCTTGTCAGCTAACCCACTACCTCCACAGCGTATAAACTGGGATTGCCAGGCCTGGCAAGGAAGGATCTACCCCTTCCAAACTACACTCTAGCTAGGGTTATCGTTGCCTACCGCCCTGTTGCGGAAGTGAACCGTAGCACATAATTCCCTGGTAAATGCCGTTCGCCCACAGGAGGGGTAGTAAGTGGAGTGACAGGAAGGCAGCTGCTATCCTAGCTGGCAAGCAACTTTGACCTACTCGGGCAGCCTTGCTTCTGCCTTGTGTTTAGTTTCAGTCGTTCTCTCTCTCACCTCCTCCACCCCTTGCGACAAACACAAACACGCAGTGTAAAACACAGTTCTTGGTAGAAAAAGTTCATCCTTTGCCTGGAACATATGGTGTTTGAGTAGTTCTTGCTTTGTTGCTGGTCCGCCCTTGACCACTCAGATACGCTGCCACTCTGGGAAGAGTCTGAGTTGTCCCCCAACAGCCACGTTATATTGGTCTTGTACAGTAGAGCACCCCTTAACCGGAATTCCCTCGAACGGAACTCCCCTTATCCGGAACTAATTTTCCAAAAAAAATTCAAACGTCGCAATGTTGTGCCATAACTTTCCCGCGCTCGCAAGAGGTCTTTGTTGCTCACACCAGACTGTACATGCACGTTAGCAGGTAAACAAGCTGCAGCAGGATGAAGAGACAGCCGGCCCAAGTGGCACAGCTACAGCTATGCTGCATAATGACACAAGTGACAGTGACTAATGGCAATGTGCGACACATGCCGTTGGTTTTAGCGGTGCGACTTTCAGAATTTAGTGTTCTAACGTGTTAGTGTACATGTGCCATATTTTGGCGTGTATAGACCGCACCAGAAGATAATTAATATTTCAAGTATAGGCCGCACTGAATCTTTGTATTCCCGTAAATGTTGCCGGGCCTCGTCGTGCTAGTGCGGCAACAGCAAACTATGGCAACATCAAACTAATAAATTTGTCATTGAATGTTATCGTTGCCACGCCGCCTGGCCTCCGCCTGCTGAAAAGTGGCAACAGCCCAGTATTCTGCGTAAATAAAACTTTTGTATTTATGTCAAAATGTCTGAACACTGCGTTTAAATTGCGGAACATGTGCGCCGTGCGTAGCCTGCCAGCTCGGCTAGATGTTGCCGGGCAGACAATGGTATGGTGCATGTGTGCGTGCGGAGTCACACACACAGCTGTTGCAGGCTCTCATTCGACCAGAGCGAGAGAGAGAGAAAGACAGCGTGACAAACAAATAAGAGGAAGGAGGGAGAAAGAAAAGAAAGCTTGCTTGGTGCTGGGCAGCTGTGGTTTAGACAGAGAGGAAGGGCGTGGTGGTTGTGGAAAGGAAGGACGCCAAGCGAGAGGTGAAAGAAAAAAGAGAAAAGAAGCACGCAAGCTGGATGGCGTCTGGAGGTGATACAAAGCAGAACAGACGAGGACAGGCAGGCTAAAATATGCTGTGACCCATACGCGTTTAAACACAAGTGATGGGCTATTTTTTTTTTTTTTTTTTCTCATTAGAAACTAAGTTAAAACATTAGAGGGTATTGTTCGTTGACAAATTTCTGAACATGGCTTAGGGGGGAAATTTTTTTATGCCAATATCTCGTAAATAGGCCGCACCCCACTTTTGTCATTTTTTTTTTTTGACAAAATGTGCGGCCTATAAACGCCGAAATACGGTACTTTGTGATCTTGGTCTATATATAATACGTCACCCCGACTCTTGTAAATGTATGTTGTGCCGACGTGCCATGTAGTAAGGGGAAGACTGTAAACAGAACGCCCTGCGAAGAGATAGAAGTTTGAAAATGAAGGTCATTAATGCAGCGCCGGGAGTTTTATGACTCACATTTCATAAACAGTATGTAGTGTTATTTTTTAATGGTTTTGTAACTTTAAGGATAAAACTAATAATTTACACTCATCGATTTCTTAAGTTAAAATTATATGCCACATATACACGAGTTCAGAATAAAAATGTGTTATTTTTCACACCATCCCACCCTTATTTCCCTCGACCGGAATTTTCCCTCGACCTGAATTTTCCCTCAACCTGAATTTTCCCTCGACCGGAATAGCCCTTCCCTCGACGATTCCGGTTGAGGAGTGCTCTACTGTACTGTGTAATCTTGTTTGGAAGACGTCTGCCTATTGAATTTAAATAATATTTAATTAATGCATTGTCTGATTTTCTCTCAAGAAGCTACTGGAAACTCACTTCGCCCATGTTATAGTGACTCAGAGCCCAAAGTTTATATGTTTTTTTTTTACAAGAAGGGAGGGGGTGGATATGCCCTCAGCGGTATACACGATTCGGAATACGTCTGTCTGTCTATTAAAATAAATTAATATTTCCTTTTTAAAACATATTTCTGTGATTAGAGACTATTAAAGCTGGCTCAACACGAAAAATGCTATTTTAATGCAATTTTTGGGGTTTCATGGGGTCAAAATCTGTTTGGAATGGATTTGCGAGGTCATTCTCAGGCACCGGCCTTGCAATTTCAGGTCTCTGCTGTATCTTAAAAATTTTCACTTTAATGCTTTCTTTTTATGCAGTTTGTGGCTTTCAAACCTCTTTATGTGTATTTTAATTATTTTTTCTATGTAAATGCGGTAGTTGGTTTGCTTCTTTTGCTGTGAATTGATGCACATGTCGCTCCTTGCTGAAGCAGTGCTTTTGTACACACTGGAGTCGGGTGATTGTTGAGTACTAGTTGCTGATAAGGATCTGCCCACAATGCTTAGTGGGATACAAGTTTGTGGAGGTATCATTGTCCAGAGGAGGGATCTCCTGTTCCACTGTGTTGCTGCACACATGAGGAAATAGTTCTGCGAGATTGCTTTACCAATTATACTTCATTTCATAGATGTTGGCCAGATTCTGACAGTCAGTCAGTGGCAATTGATGTATTCCAAACAAACAACGTGCTGTTTACAAAATCCTGCATCAGCTGATGCATGAACGAATAAAAGTTAATATTACGTTGGCTATTCTGAGTGCACTGCCGGCGCACATTAGACAAGCTGAAAATAGAAAATACGCGATAAGAAAAGAGTTCCTAGATTAATTAATACATTTTATTTTACGTGGTCATAAAGCAGTGGTTTTTAGTGTTGAAAAAAAAACTTTGTGCTAAAGTAGAAATGTATGTGTGTTCAAAATGAAAGGTACATTAAAACGATTCGTATCCAAATGGAATGCAACTTTCAAAACCTTTTTTCAAGTCTTATCACCCCTCTCCACCATGCTTTCCATACACGCTTCATATTTCTTCGAAAAGCATACAGAAATATTGCATAATATTGTTGAATTATTTTTGCTAATAATTTAACGAAATATATTTCAAATTTGTGTCGTTCCAAGCCAGTAATAGAAGAACAGTCAACTTTACAAAGACGCAATCTATTGAGCAAAGTAAGCTGCTCAGACTTCGCTCCGGACATGTAGTGCGCGCCATCTATTGCATTTGTGCTGAAGCATTACCAGCCAGAAGAGAAAAGCATTCACTGGCTTCATATAATGGATTTACGAACAGATACCAATAGTTTTATTTTTCGCGAGCTCTGCGTAATTTTTAAAGTAACATGTTTTGTGTACAGCGTTTTTGAGTACTAGTAATTTTGTATTTGGCAGGTAATCGTTCGTCTACGTAAATTATACGCCATATTGTTCTCCGAAAACCCATTTCCTTGTTTTCGAAGAAAGTGGGGCACGCGTGAATAGTTTTTATGCAATTCTAACGTTATTCCATGTCACATATTTCCAACTTGAATATATTAGCTATAATGTCCAACGTGTGATAACAGCTACAACTACTGTTTCGCAAATGTTATTCCAAATTCAATGTCTCTGACAAATTAAAAGAGAGTTAGCAAATATTAAATTTTTTGCAAAGTTTTATATTTTTACTTTTATAACCTAATAATTTTTGTAGGCATGTCAGTCTAAAATATCTTAAAATTTGTTTAACATTACATTTTTTTGTAGTTACTAAATTTTTAATTAATTATTTATATTTTTGCTCTTTAACATAACAATTTACTGATTAATGATTTATGTACACATTACTATTACTACAATCGCAGCTACGTATTTCTGAGAAGCATGTTTGTCTAAAATGCCCCATGGAACAGTACATTGACAAGGGGATCGGCTGTCGGCGAAAGGATACATAGTTAGATGTAGTCACATGTAAACAGTGGCGCTACTTTCGCAGACGTGTCGGAATCTGGCCAACTTACTGGCCTGTTCTGTACTTAAGAGAGAAGAGACACGTCCGCCAAGTTGTGGGCTGCTGGTGACTACTCTTTACATGCTTGGCTCCATGCTGTCTTATAAATGTGTAGCTATAAACCACGCTCCTTGAAAAAAAGCTTGAAATCTGTTAAAGAATTCAAGGGCTCTTAAAAGTGCTTGAAAAAATTTTCAGGTGCTTTTAAAATTCCTTGATATTTTTTTCAGGTGCCTAAAAGTGCTTGAAAAAACATGTTTCTATAAGATTTATGGTAACGAGTTTCCATCTATTATTGAGTCACATAAAGAAAGCAGTTTTGCATTTTGTAGCATGTGCTGTTCTTATTTGTCATTGTTTCACAGTATAAGATGAGTTGTTCTCAAACACATTGAAACGAATAAACACAATATAATGTAAAGTGTGATGGTTCAAACAGAAAGCTAAATTTTACGGGCGGAGGTGTTGTGTTTTGTGTGTGTGTGTTTTTCTCTCTCTCTCTCTCTTTCTTTCTTTCTTTCTTTCATTGTTCAACACAATTTACCATTGACGTGTGCTGATCATGCGGGGCCACTATTTTGGAAAATGTTTCCCGATAGTGAAATTGCAAGGAAATATAGTAGTAAAAGTACAAAAACTGCTGCAATAATGGGAGAAAGTGAGCATATTTTGCACGTGGATCTTGTATCAACACTACATTATACCCCTTTTTCTGTCGCAACTGATGGCAGTCATCAAAATGATTCCAAACTTTATCCAATAGCAGTGACTTTCCATAACAAGGAAAAGCACCCAATTCAAAGTAGTTTGTTGGCATTGCCAGTTTTGAAAGGTGATTCAACTGGTTTAAACTTTGGTAATATTTTGCTAGATAACCTCAAAAATAACCTCATCCCACTTCAACACTTTAACTACGGCAAAAAAAAAAAAGTAGAAAGAAATTTTTTTTTTTTATGCGTGGTAGAGAGCCCAGTGCAGAATTTTAAAACCTCGTTATTTTTCAAGTGTCAGAGTTGGCGTGTATGAAATTAATTTTTCAAAGTAAAGAATTATTTTTACCTACTATAATTATGATTGTAAATTGTAAGGGCATGTGCAACTTTGTTTACGCTTCATAATTAGGCCTACTTTCGTGCACAATATTAGCACTGTATAAAACTTATTTATAATTTGATAATAGTCATTTAAATCCACATATTTCGGCAATTGTGAAAAAATATGTGTTTATTTTGTGTTTAACTTGTAATTAAATATTTCCGTGTTTGTAAAGTCAGTAACTTTTCTGTGTGCGCTTACAGGTGCTAAACAAGTGACAGCAAGCTAATAGCTTCTGAACTAAAACATACCAAATCATAAATTTACTAAATAACTTGCAGATCAGTTCTTGGCCTTTGTGTCATATTCATCTTGTGGAAGTTAAACTGTTAATGTACCTTATTAAGATTGAAATTTTGGGAAAGAGTCTACCGATTGAGTGAATGTTTACAAGTTGCAAGACAGAAATATGTCTTGGTAAAATTAATGGTATTTTTGTTAATACAATTTCAAATTACAAAATGATAAATTGTTATGTAAGTANATGACAACCACCCCAGCAAGCAAAATATTTGAGGAGTTAACCATTTTTTTTTTTTTTTTTTTTTTTTTTTTCTTCCAAATATGTCTTAACCTCCATACACATGCATACTGTGAGCAGTGTTAATGCAGAACTTATTGGTGACCGGTTCTTGTCGTGTTAAAATTATATTTGTATAGTGATTTTTAATTGCTGGAAGAGAGGTTTCCTCTTTAGAGTATTCAGGAAGAAACTCTTGATTTTAGAAATTGCATTTTGAAGTTATCGAAGATGCTTTCCCAGACCATTCAAAAGCAGGTGGAGCTTGTGCGCCCAACACTGAATCACAACATTGTCTGACATAAAGCCAGTGTGTCAAAACACTCCCCGTGTATCTGACTGAATCTGGTACCAAAGCAATGACATTGTGTATTTGTTCAAAGAATCAAGAATTGCTCTTGAACAACATTTAGCATCAGCTGTTTGAAGAATGTGTACATCTCCTACTACACTATCTACATGGTTACTGGCTTCTAGAATCTTGAACATTACCACACACACATACACCAACCTTGCTTGACACAGGGCAGTANTACACTATCTACATGGTTACTGGCTTCTAGAATCTTGAACATTACCACACACACATACACCAACCTTGCTTGACACATGGCAGTTTCCTCTGCTCCTGAAAACATATCTTTCTTTGAAATAAAATTTTATCGTAGTTTCTAGCTGAATAATAAAATTAATTTTAACCCAGGTTGTTAATCCCCATAATAGGAGAAATGCCTATGCAGTGTTTAATATTCATGTTCCCAAAAATCTTAGTTTTTGTTACAAATTGACTCTATCTATATATCTACCTATGTATGTGTGTGTATATATATTATATATATCTACGCATACCACACATCAACTCCTAATTAAAATTCTTAATTCGTAATAAGGATGTTATCTAAGCTTTACTTACCTTCAATAAATTCATTCATGAAGTTCACCAGGTGTTCATTGTTTAGTTTCTCAAGTGGTGTGTTTGGTTTTACAAATGTTTCTGTTACGCGTCTCCCAAAATAGTCCGCTGATTTTCTGTTTTTGTCAATGTTCTAAACTGATGTTTGTAGTTTTATACTTTCTTCCCTTTTTTTTGCTGCCAATGACGACAGTTGCTTCGCTGACTTTAAATGTTTCTCAACAGTGTCTTTTTGTTCTCATGAAACTTTGTGTTGCAAAATGTACACACAACCGTACTGTTATCTTGACAGGTGACGGCCTAAAGATCAGGAGCGCGTCTGCGTCTACTAGGTTTATGTTGTGCGTCACGTCAGACACACAGACTCGGGGTGCAGACCCTAGTGAGGCGGGGTCTGACGCTCGGCCTTGACCCCTTAAATAAGGTAAGGCGCGTAGGCCGCCTACACCGTATGAAGTCTAGTTGGGCTAGACTAGGCTTTTGGCTGTTTGGCGTTGGCAGGGCTGCTGACTTACTTCCGACGTGCTTTACTGCTGTGGGCCGAACACTAATCTGTGAAGGTCCAGGATACGGTCTCCTGGCCAGGCTGGGTGGCGGGTGCGGAGTTTGCTGGATGGCTCTGGCGGTTGGTTGACTCTGCAGGGTTGGGCAGGCATACGGCCCACTGTCGGCATCTTGCTGCAGTGGTCTGGCATCGTCTGCGGGTCGGACGCCCAGTTCCAGGGGCAGGCCCAGGCGGAGGTACTTGACAGGGTCAGCAGCTCCGGAGGTGTTCACCAAGGGNCGTCCGTGTGGGTCCTGGTTGGGGTCTCCCGACCCAGCAGGCTGACGGTAACGGCGTCTGCTGGTCGACTCCGGCGAGTGGCTGACTCCGTAGGTGTCTGGCCCGCTGTCTGGGGCTAACTGGGGTGGTCCAGCATCGTCGGCGGGTTCAACACCCAGTACCAGGGGCAGACCCAGGTGGAGGTACTGGATGACAGGGTGAGCAACTCTTGAGGTCTTCACCTAGGGGCCAAACAAATTATGGGTGGGAACTGAGAGGCGAGGCCTCAACACTTGACGGGTGGCATGAGGTCGTTCCCGGGGGTTAAGCAGCTGAAGGCTGGAGAAGGTTTGTTAAGCAGTGTCTGTTTTTCAGTGAGGATAGCAGTTGCCTTCTGTCGCCCCACTTACTTCCTCTTCTGTGGTTGAACTTCATTTACAAGGAAAAGGTGCTACAGTTCACGTCCGCACTGGAGTGGAAGGCAACTATAACCCTAGCTAAGCGTAACCCAGAAGGGATAGATCCCTCCTTGTCAGGCCTGGCACTCCTTCCGGCGGGTCTGCCCGGGGAATGGAGTGGGTGAACTGACTAGGGGACTAGGATGATCCAGCCCCTTTGTCGTGTCTCTTGCTAGTGATCGGGATTCTACTGTACGTGCACACCGGGTACCTTTGCGTACCTGGCCCACAGTATGGGTAGCCGTCTAACGTGTTGAGAGTTGCGGGTGACTTGCGTCAAGTCGACAGGCCACAGTCCTACTCTAGATTCGTAAAATCAGTTCACAAACCGCGGCTCCCTGCTGTTGCTTTGCGGGGTGACACTTGCTAAGTAGGAGTACGTTCAGTTCACTCAAGAAGGAACAGACTGCTGTTAGACAGAATATAACACGGTGACCCATACTCTCCTGCTTTGAATCGATACACTGATTAACTTACAGAAGATGAAAGAAACACAACACGACAGATGAAGGGGCCTCTCTGCCTGAAGAGCCTACCTGAAGGGCGTGCTTGAAGAGCTAAAGCAATGCATTAGGTAGTCGTTAGAACAACTTGGACCTTAACTGAAGCTGGGTTGTCCTGAAGGGACTTAAGGGGGAGATGGGGTGCTGTGGGTTGACAGCAAGTGTCAAGTGGGGGGAACAACGACTCTTCGGGGCTGCAGCACATGCTTGAATAAGTCTGGTGTTGGTCACTGGTGATAGCTGGGTGTAGGGGGTTTCTCGGGTTCCTTCATCCATCGGGCGACTCCGGCCAGGTGGCTCCTCCCTTCGTGGGCGGTGCGGCACTGGCTGAGATCTCTCGGGGAATGCTGGAAATGGGGTAGTTTCCTTTAATGCGGGCGGTATCAGCTGCAGGGGCAACTCACTTGCGTTGCCAACTAGTCTCCCTTCTTGCGAGATTCTGTTAGCCCGGGGTGATTTATATTACTGTCTCTGTTGAGGTGCATTTCGCTGTCCAGGCATCCGCCATCTCTCAGGAGGTAGAATGCTGGCCTGGCCTGGGTGGCGGCCGGTCGAGGTTCGTATCTCTTCTGGGGCACGTGACATGCATGTGATGGTACGGAGTTGTAGCAAAAAATAAATAGTGAAACTATGCAACGCACATTAATCTGTACAGTAAAACCCCTCCTTTTTTTTTTTTACTGAAACACTCGTGTCCCTGGCACTTATTTTACTCTGCTTTTTAACACAATGTCTCACAGAATTCGCAACGTGTTCAAGTTGAATCCGTTGCAGAAGCCAAAACACACGTGACGACCACAGCAATTGCAACACCAGCGCTAGTACACTTCTAAAGATACTCCCCCCCACCCCCTTCATACCGCCCACCCTACGATGCCTGAAAGTATGAAAAGATGACCGAAATTAACCAGGCTTTCTAACGCCGCAGTCATACAAAGATCTACTTCCCGTCCCAATCGCAGTAATTTTCTTGTCCAATGAACACTGGATCTGAAAGTACATCCTAAAGAGTTCAAGTTACTGGCTAGGAGCACTAGCTATAGAAGCCATATTTCATAACTATAACAAACCAGTTGATGAACATGGCTAACATTGGCAATATTTTTTTCGCCAAAATAAACGTAAGCTATATGATAGTCAATTAATACATATTATAATAAACCCAAAGTAAGTTTAATTATAAAACAGAACAATCCTAATTAATGNAAAATAAACGTAAGCTATATGATAGTCAATTAATACATATTATAATAAACCCAAAGTAAGTTTAATTATAAAACAGAACAATCCTAATTAATGATTAGCATTGCAGGTGATTGTAAGTACAGTAGAACCCGCTTATAAGGTTCCTGTTTAAAAGGTTTTCCCACCTATAATGCATGATTTTTCTAGTCCTGAATGTTTCTCCATAAGAACAATAACAAACATTCCCGGAAATAAGGTTTTCATTTTCCCGCGAATAATGCACATTGTGAAGGAAGCACACTGGGAAAGGAAAACTTCAATGGAAAAGATCCTCAACTTACACTGCTTTTCAGACAAAGTTGTAGTTTTTATCCCAAGCTCCACCCTGCTGAGATAATCTACCAGCTTGACA
>NQII01001935.1:166745-282021 GCA_002778355.1 Clitarchus hookeri | reverse complement strand
TTTTTTTTTTTTTTTTTACGTCACGGTGACGAACCTTGAGTCAATCGCATCCAGAGAACAACAGATAATCTCACGCTGCCAGTTATACTAAATATTCACGTCAGTCATGCGCCCAAGCTTAGCCACCTGAGCGAAGCCAACCTGCCCCAAAGCGAGCGTGAGATACCACCCACACTCGCATAACTACCTCGCTTCCATCCTTCACTAAGAGAGAGCAGCAAGGGCTGCGCCGCCTAAGAAGGGAGGAGCCAACCGGCCGAAGATGCCCGAACCACCAAAAGAAGCCGAAAGGAGGCTGTTGACTGTATTAAACGCCAGATGAGCCCTCAGAATGGCAGTTGTCATCACATTGTTTAGCTCTGCCTTGAACACTGCAGTTCGTCCTACCACTGCCTTGCTAGGTCTCTTTACTCCCTACATCGTTTCAAGAACTACTACTAGCGAAGCTTGCTTCAACCACACTCACATACACACACACACACACACCACTTGGGAGTGCTTACTCCATCCCTTCAGGACACCACTAGAGAACGATAGGGTTAGAGTAGTTCTCACAACTTCTTTACTTTGTTGCTCTAGATGGTTCTCTGCCTAACAGGTCACTTTTCACCTGTTTGTAACGTAATTTCCTCCGTTTGCTTGGTAATCACTAAAGCATAGTAGTTTTATAGGTGACCATGTTTATTCTACTCAGAATAAATACATTTGTGTCTATCCACTGCGTTCTGATTCCAGGGGTAATTTGTACCTTTCTCTACTACCTTGTAAACTCCTTCCACCAAGGGAGAGGCAGGTGACCGCGTCTTGCCAACCAGTGTCCGACCTTACAGTAGGACTGCGGGCTTTCTTGACCAGGCAGCACGTACGTCACAAAACACCACACGATTCGCCGACCACCCATATTGTGGCCCCAGTGTGCAAAGGCTCTTGGCGCACATGTGCGGTAGAGCCCCCTACTAGGTACACTCCATGAAGCGACTGAACCACCAGAGTCAGCTTAACTCTCTCCATCCACCATGTGAAATTCCCCGGTTGGAGCGCCAGGACTGGTGCAGCGTGACACCATTGCCTCTAGGTACTTCTAGCTAGGGAATTGTCACCTGCCTCTTGCATGCTGCGACAGCCATTAGAGCCTACGCCATACCCTTACCCAACGAGGAGGGATCAACTAGGCAGGCAAGAAGGCAGCTACTGCCAACCAGTTACCAGGCAACCCTTTCCAGTTTGCCTTCAAGTATTCCTCCGCCCGGGAACAGGCACAAGCTGCCCGCCGACTACAGAGACTTCATCCCTAAGTACTTGTTTGTGCCATCCCAGAAGACCAGCGGAACTCCACACCCAGTCGTCGTCCGCCTCCGACTCGGACTGCCCTTGGGTCTGGGCATCGCCGATGCCGTTAGCCAACAGACGCCATCTTCTGCCACCCCCAGGAGCCCGGTAGGTCCAGCCAGTTCCAGCCGGACACTAGCTGCCCCCGGACGGGNGGGCATCGCCGATGCCGTTAGCCAACAGACGCCATCTTCTGCCACCCCCAGGAGCCCGGTAGGTCCAGCCAGTTCCAGCCGGACACTAGCTGCCCCCGGACGGGGTCCCAAACGTCGCCCACAGAAGCCCGCCATCAGTCAGTTCCAGCACCAACCGCCGTCCAAGCTGCCTCCGACACCTATGTAGCTTGCCGGTGCCCGACCAAGCCGACTCTTGTACAGGGCTCTTCAAAGGCAGGGGCGAACAAGCATAGAACTAGCCACTAAGTCCGAGCAGGTTTCTCTGCCCGAACCCGCTAGAACCACCTTTAGACTAGGTGACGTGCCAAGCACCCTGACCGTCGCACGTCAATGTGTAATCACCCACTTGGTAGACTTCTTGTGTGCTGTCATTGTGTGCTGTAATCTGCCAACAGTTGTTAATACCTCTGTATGGCTTGACCACTTTTATTTACTTAAGATGGCAAAAAAAAATTCCAAAATCTGTAAAGATGATGTGCATATTACATAGGATAAAGCAAAATTTTATTTTTATATATATATTTTTTTTTTTTTTTTTTTGTTGCAGAACAAGATAAAGAAAATGACTTCCGTAATGCACAGGCGACGCAAGGAGTGATTCAGAGGCGGCGTAAACCTAAGAGGAGATCGACAGGCGTAGTCCATCTGGACATGGATGTAAGTGTTTTTATTGGTTTGTTAGATGAAACTGTGGCATACATATCTGGTATCACCATCTTCGACAGGGTTCTCTGTACCACTTCATATCTAGGTTCAAGGAACTGTAGTAGTTCTTTAAAACCTGTAAAATGATGAGAAGTATTTTATTTCACAGTAATTTGAAAAGACTCACAGTTCTAAGGAAAGTACAGTCTTTTTTCATCACTAACCTAATATTCTGTATTCTTATAGAGTGTAAAAGTCCCATTAACAGGACCATGCCCTACTTGTAGACTAATGCAATAAATTATTTCAAAATTTTTATTTATTAATATTGATGCATTTGCTTTCATTAAGTGTAGTTATTAGTTACTGCTTTGATCATCCCTTCTGATGAGGAGGATATGCCTACACAATTTCTATCACAAAGAAAATGTTTTAAATCAACTCTGTAAACTTAACATGCATAAAAATTTGGATTTTTTTTTTTTTTAATTTATGTATGTAACGAAACTTTAAGGTACTAAATTACCAAATCTCAACCATTTCTGAACAAGTGACTATCGACTGCGTCCGAATTGAACGCTACTAAACACTAAAATCCTAAAATACCAAACGATCAATTCGAACACGGCCTTAGTTACAACCACAAGTGCTGAATTGGCCTACTATTCTAATAACATTGTGAGGGGTATAAAGCACTAGAAAATTGATGTAAAAAATGTGTAAGATGTGATGCACATATGAATTATGCGTATGATGTATTTGTAGTATTCAACCTACCGTTGTTTTCCACAATACTAAATGGTAAAAGTGGCAAAAATCAAACAAACTTTATTAAAAACATGCTAAACATTGTTGAATTTGATATGTAAAAATTAGATTTTCTTTAAATTATATTTTACTTTGCTAAATATTCTGTTGCCCGCAAAATGTTTTTAAATTTTGCCAAATTAAACAACACTCGCCATCTTGTGTGACAGTTGATATCACTGCATTACTCTTAAAAAAATTTACTAGCGTAATTTTATTTTAACAGAATTAATCCGTGTAAATATACTGTTCCCCTTTGATGCTTGTAATTTACATGGTTGTTTACCGTACTGACCTAAAAATTATTACGTTTCCATTGTGGAACGAGAGTAAAGTTGAAATCCGTTCCGTCCATTATGAATGTCTGGTTCTGGTCCGTACCACAATCATTATACATACGTGTTTTATTTGCGCGAATATTCGTTTGCTGACTTGAAACAAAGAAATGCCTGAAGTTTTTATGTTTTACCTGTTTTTTGACGTGAGTAATTTAAAAACAAATAGGGTTTGAATTATCAAAAATAAATTACATGGTAGTTAACAATTGCAACGTTTCACGACAACTAGTTGCATATGCTAGCATTTGAGGTTTGGGAGTGTATTTACCTGCTCTTGGCGCTACTGAATTTTGGTAGTACCAGTTTTAAGATAGTTTTTCACAGATAAACAATAGTTCCGAATATATTTTGGTTTTCGGACAGAATATCTGATCAATGGATGCGGGTAAATGAATGATTTAAGGGCGTAGCACGCGGGTTTTTTTAACATTGTTTATATAGGATATTTGTTGGGACCATCCAAAAAAATCTACTGATGTGGGAAAACGACATAAACGGGAACGCAACAACGAGGTTTCACTATATTAATTTATAGTAGGCTACAGTTTTCAAGTGTATTCAACTCATTTGTACTGTTACTGCCAAAAAAATGTATGCCTCTAGACACTGAAGAATGGAATAAAACATATCCTAATCTTGTAGGTACTGCCGAAAAACTGAAATTTCAAAATTTGCAAGAAAGTAATCGTTATACATTTATATACCTACAAACCTTATAAAAACTACCATCCTCCATATATCCAGTCCCATTTGGCACCACCACCGCACAGTGATTTCAATAGGTGCCTATCAACATTTGGCCTCTTCCCTTTCCTCCTCCAAGGACCCTTGTCAATGTCAGGCTAGATAGTAAACTTGCTGGATGGTGGTGGCATTACGGCCTCAGAGCAAGAGAGTTGAGTCACTTTCACTGCTTACAAGGAAAGTGTGCAGTTCTTTCAAAATGAGGTATCAGCTGTGGTACGTACGTCAGCCCAACTCCCGCACGTGATAAATGCGTTAACTGTTATGACATCACTGCACATGTCAGGCATGTCGTCTTGTTGGCCTAACAAAAGGGAGAAAGAGACAAAGGAAAGCCAGATGTAGAAACATTCACTCTCTCCCCTCCTCTCTCTTGAACATGATCCATTATCTCAGCAGGGAGGAGCTTGGAATAAAAACTACAAATTTGTTTGAAAAACAGTGTAAGTTGAGCCTCTTTTCCATTGTGGTTGTGCTTCCTTCCATGGGAAAACTTTCNGAGGAGCTTGGAATAAAAACTACAAATTTGTTTGAAAAACAGTGTAAGTTGAGCCTCTTTTCCATTGTGGTTGTGCTTCCTTCCATGAGAAAACTTTCAAAAGGCCGGCACAACTGTACAACCACTCCTACCTGAATGTAACTTATTAGCAATTTTCGCATAANGGAAAACTTTCAAAAGGCCGGCACAACTGTACAACCACTCCTACCTGAATGTAACTTATTAGCAATTTTCGCATAAGATATTCAAAGTTCGAATGAGAATAATTCGTAAATTAATATTTGCAAATTTTCTAATATCCACACACCCTTATTTATTATACTGGTTTTGATACTAGTTTCGGTGGAAAAAACACTTGGTGAGAATCTTTGACTCTTCACTTGAAGATGTTTTTATTTGAAGATGAAGTTGAAGGTACAAAAGTCTTCGATTCGACTTTGAAAATGCGAAGCTTCGCACACCCCTACGTTTTGATGTGTATTNAGTTGAAGGTACAAAAGTCTTCGATTCGACTTTGAAAATGCGAAGCTTCGCACACCCCTACGTTTTGATGTGTATTACACAATTTTCCATAGCCCATCCTTCGTTCACGATAAGTTATATCCTTGTGAAATCGGATGATTCTTCTAATTACACGCTGTCCAATATCACAAATGCTATAGTACTTGTACAATTTTCATTCAGAAAAATATGAAATTAATGCTCCATTTCATGTGAAAAGTATTTTAATGGCTAAAATTTTGCCATTACAATAAAAACCTACTTATTAGTCCACGAATGCAGTACATGTGTGTGCCTATAAATAACAGTTGACATTAATGTATGAAATAATAGCAATGGCAATGAATGCCATTATGATTCCCACACAGAATATAAATCTACTTTAAAAATGCAACCATAAAATGAACTATTCTCCAAATGGTAGAAGTAAATAATTTTTGGTGTGTGACACATTTTGCATCAGCCAAACAATTTGACTGCAAAAATTTTAGACATTGTAAGTCACCTGCAAACAAGTTAAATTTTATTTACGTTGCTTCACGTACGTAATTTGTGGGTTAAAAGAACATTTTAAAAAAGTTACACTAAATAACTGGTTTTTATTCACAGCTTCAGCCAAAAAGTCTAGTTTGGTGAAATAAACTATCCATCCATCATTGTAGATGTCTGTTTTCTCTGCTGATGCTACTGATGTTTGCGAAAAGATTAGTTGTGCAGAACCAATTGTTCTTGTTTACATGTGCTGTGGGTTTTGTATGTTTATGGAACACACATGCTCTTTAATTTGCATCTGTATGCTTGCACACTGCAACATTTACTTAACGGAAAATGTAAAAGTCGGCCTTTATAACTTATATTGCCATATCTATAACTTATCATCAAGTTTCCCGGTAACCTAAACAAACACTATTATAAGTTTTAAAGTTCTCATTTGGGTACTATCAAATGTCGTTCCGACTAGCAATTGATTCTGCACTAACTATTGCTNAAGTTTTAAAGTTCTCATTTGGGTACTATCAAATGTCGTTCCGACTAGCAATTGATTCTGCACTAACTATTGCTATTGATCGCCCGAGCCAAATGTGTTTTTATTACTTTGCGCCCGAATCTTACACATTTATTTCCTGTTTTCGCCAACCGTTCGTTTATTTCGCAATTTCAAATAACTATAGGAAAGTTAATAACAATCTCGTAATTTCATGTCTTGTGAAAAACAAGTGCCCCTATGAATAGTCTTATTTTTCTAATTATCTCTTTTGTTTGGCACTGCATCTTAGGTCGATTCGTGACCCTGTTTTTATGTTAATTTTGACAGGAATCTGTGTTCTTAAGTAGCTATGAGGAATAATTTTACCCATAAAACATCTACCTTTTAAAGTGTAGTTCACTAAATGAATGTTTTATTTTGTAGCAAACATTTAACAAACTGTCTCATCGGTCATCCAATTTTAGTTTAGTTTTGCTGTTAATCGACATTTGCATCACCATTTCTGAAGAATCTCTACCAGAACACGTTGACGTTTACGCTACTCGCCACCTGTGGTATGCAGGATGGTTCGTAGGTTACGAGTTACCATTACCAGGCACAGACTATGGGTGCCTTGGATGTTGAATAGGGGTAAATCATAACTTGGTTTCTCAGTGATTATTTTAAAAGTCTATATTTGGCAATAACAATACAAACATAGATACTTAACTTCGAGATGGTACCCCGCAAGTTGGGAGCTTTAAGGACGGCTTAAAGTACTCGTGCTAACTGCTTTCGATGTTGTGGAGGAACGCTAGGCGTCTGGGAAGGTTCCTTGAGCGACGGATGTTGGTACTTAGGTGTATNTTCGGGACTAGAAAAATCGTGCATTATAGGCGGGAAAACCTTTTAAAAGGGAACCTTATAAGCGGGTTCTACTGTACTAGCATTTGAGGTTAGGGAGTGTCTGTTTACCTGCTCTTGGCGCTACCGAATTTTAGTAATACCAGTTTTAAGATAGTTTTTCACAGATAAACAATAGTTCCGAATATATTTTGGTTTTCGGACAGAATATCTGATCAATGGATGCGGGTAAATTAATGATTTAAGGGCGTAGCATGCAGGTTTTTTTAACATTGTTTATATAGAATATTTGTTGGGACCATCCAAAAAAATCGACTGATGTGGGAAAACGACATAAACGGGAACGCAACAACGAGGTTTCACTGTATTAATTTATAGTAGGCTACAGTTTTAAAGTGTATTCAACTCATTTGTACTGTTACTGCCAAAAAATTGTATGCCTACTACACACTGAAGAATGGAATAAAACATATCCTAATCTTGTGCTGCCAAAAAACTGAAATTTCAAAATCTGCAAGAAAGTAATCGTTATACATTTAGATACCTACAAACCTTATAAAAACTACCATACTCCATATATCCATTCCCATTTGGCACCACCACCGCACAGTGATTTCAATAGGTGCCTATCAACATTTGGCCTTTTCCCTTTCCTCCTCCAAGGACCCTTGTCAATGTCAGGCTAGATAGTAAACTTGCTGGATGGTGGTGGCATTACGGCCTCAGAGCAAGAGAGTTGAGTCACTTTCAGTGCTTACAAGGAAAGTGTGCAGTTCTGCCAAAAAGACGTATCAGCTGTGGTACGTACGTCAGCCCAATTCCCGCACGTGATAAATGTGTTAACTGTTATGACATCACTGCACATGTCAGGCATGTCGTCTTGTTGGCCTAACAAAAGGGAGAAAGAGACAAAGGAAAGCCAGATGTAGAAACATTCACTCTCTCCCCTCCTCTCTCTTGAACATGATCCATTATCTCAGCAGGGAGGAGCTTGGAATAAAAACTACAAATTTGTTTGAAAAACAGTGTAAGTTGAGCCTCTTTTCCATTGTGGTTGTGCTTCCTTCCATGGGAAAACTTTCAAAAGGCCGGCACAACTGTACAACCACTCCTACCTGAATGTAACTTATTAGCAATTTTCGCATAAGATATTCAAAGTTCGAATGAGAATAATTCGTAAATTAATATTTGCAAATTTTCTAATATCCACACACCCTTATTTATTATACTGGTTTTGATACTAGTTTCGGTGGAAAAAACACTTGGTGAGAATCTTTGACTCTTCACTTGAAGATGTTTTTATTTGAAGATGAAGTCGAAGGTACAAAAGTCTTAGATTAGACTTTGAAAATGCGAAGCTTCGCACACCCCTACGTTTTGATGTGTATTTTACAATTTTCCGTAGCCCATCCTTCGTTCACGATAAGTTATATCCTTGTGAAATCGGATGATTCTTCCAATTACACGCTGTCCAATATCACAAATGCTATAGTACTTGTACAATTTTCATTCAGAAAAATATGAAATTAATGCTTCATTTCATGTGAAAAGTATTTTAATGGCTAAAATTTTGCCATTACAATAAAAACCTACTTATTAGTCCACGAATGCAGTACATGTGTGTGCCTATAAATAACAGTTGACATTAATGTATGAAATAATAGCAATGGCAATGAATGCCATTATGATTCCCACACAGAATATAAATCTACTTTAAAAATGCAACCATAAAATGAACTATTCTCCAAATGGTAGAAGTAAATAATTTTTGGTGTGTGACACATTTTGCATCAGCCAAACAATTTGACTGCAAAAATTTTAGACATTGTAAGTCACCTGTAAACAAGTTAAATTTTATTTACGTTGCTTCACGTACATAATTTGTGGGTTAAAAGAACATTAAAAAAAAGTTACACTAAATAACTGATTTTTATTCACAGCTTCAGCCAAAAAGTCTAGTTTGGTGAAATAAACTATCAATCCATCATTGTAGATGTCTGTTTTCTCTGCTGATGCTACTGATGTTTGCGAAAAGATTAGTTGTGCAGAACCAATTGTTCTTGTTTACATGTGCTGTGGGGTTTGTATGTTTATGGCACACACGTGCGCTTTAATTTGCATTTGTATACTTGCACACTGCAACATTTACTTAACGGAAAATGTAAAAGTCTGCCTTTATAACTTATATTGCCATATCTATAACTTATCATCAAGTTTAAATCCTGAAGTTTTCCGGTAACCTAAACAAACACTATTTTAAGTTTTAAAGTTCTCATTTGGGTACTATCAAATGTCGTTCCGACTAGCAATTGATTCTGCACTAACTATTGCTATCGATCGCCCGAGCCAACTGTGTTTTTATTACTTTGCGCCCGAATCTTACACATTTATTTCCTGTTTTCGCCAACCGTTTGTTTATTTCACAATTTCAAATAACTATAGGAAAGTTAATAACAATCTCGTAATTTCATGTCTTGTGAAAAACAAGTGCCCCTATGAATAGTCTTATTTTTCTAATTATCTCTTTTGTTTGGCACTGCATCTTAGGTCGATTCGTGACCCTGTTTTTATGTTAATTTTGACAGGAATCTGTGTTCTTAAGTAGCTATGAGGAATAATTTTACCCATAAAACATCTACCTTTTAAAGTGTAGTTCACTAAATGAATGTTTTATTTTGTAGCAAACATTTAACAAACTGTCTCATCGGTCATCCAATTTTAGTTTAGTTTTGCTGTTAATCGACATTTGCATCACCATTTCTGAAGAATCTCTACCAGAACACGTTGACGTTTACGCTACTCGCCACCTGTGGTATGCAGGATGGTTCGTAGGTTACGAGTTACCATTACCAGGCACAGACTATGGGTGCCTTGGATGTTGAATAGGGGTAAATCATAACTTGGTTTCTCAGTGATTATTTTAAAAGTCTATATTTGGCAATAACAATACAAACATAGATACTTAACTTCGAGACGGTACCCCGCAAGTTGGGAGCTTTAAGGACGGCTTAAAGTACTCGTGCTAACAGCTNATATAGATACTTAACTTCGAGACGGTACCCCGCAAGTTGGGAGCCTTAAGGACGGCTTAAAGTACTCGTGCTAACAGCTTTCGATGTTGTGGAGGAACGCTAGGCGTCTGGGAAGGTTCCTTGAGCGACGGATGTTGGTACTTAGGTGTATNCTGCCTTCCTACGTATCTCATTCAGGGTGTGTCGGTGATATTCTAGCAGCCGCCCGCCTTTGCAAGTGTCTTAACTCCCTCGTCTACGAATTACTATCTTAACTCTGCATTTTTACCCAGTGCGTGTCAACTGCCTGTCGGCCCCCGGGCCGGCCTGGCCTCACGGCACGTGTCTACTGGGGGGCCCTACATTGGGGATACTGGTTTAAGATGGCGGGATTGTGACAGCGGCGCTTCAGAATACTAACAATATGCGGCACACGTCGACGTGTGACGGCTAGGTTGAGATGGTGCACGTCACACTTAAGCAAGGGTTTTTAAGGTGTTAGGTCAGAGACACAGGGTTCCTCAAACTCTACTGAGGAGGAGTATGAGTTATGAGGCGCTTGGCTTTAACTTGTCCCGTATACCGGTCATATGCATTAGGGCGTTGGCAAGGTATGTAGTCGTCGGCGATGCTGAGAGCCCTCCGTGTGGTTAAAACAGGTGTTTGTGCTGGCTTACCTTGATTCGGCCATACTCGGGGTTGGCTGACGGCAGACTACTGATGTCGGGGTCCAGGGCACCATCCTAGGACAGCCGGTGATGTGTATGTCCTTGAGTTGATCCTCGGTTGCGGCTGGGTGCCAGAGGTGGACAATGGCGACTGGGTAACGGACGGCGTTGGCAATGCTCAAAACCACAGGCAGGTCAAGGTGCAAACAGGCGATGACAGGATGCGCTTCTCCACTGGTCTTGTGGGGTGGGTCAAGTGATGACCAGGGAGGACCGTGAGGCGAGTCCTCTGCAGTCTACGGGCAGCCTGGTGGGCAGTGCAGCTAAGGGCTGATGGGACTGGGTTACCTAGAAGCTGTGGTAGTAGCTGCCCTCTTGTTGCTCCACTTAGTGCCTCTTCTTTGGGTGAATGGCAATGGTGCAATATTCTAACAGTCCACCTCGCTCTACAAAGCAGGGGCAGGGGACGATATCCCTAATTAGTGTGCCCAGAGGCGATTAGGTCATGCCTCTTCTTGGCATTCCAACCAGCGAATCTCACATGATGGATGAAGTGGGTTAGCTGACGGGGTGGCCCCACTGCTTCCTTGCAAAGTCTTTCTAGTGGAGGCTCTACCCTACGTATGCACAAAGTACCTCTGTGTGCTTGGTCCACAGTGTGGGTGACCAGCGAATATGTAGTGTTTTGATGTACGTGCTGCCACGGTCACCTGACCTGACTCTCCCTTGAAGGAATGCGCTTACAAGGTTGTAGACAGAACACAGTTTCACCCTAGAATAAGAACTCGTAGTTGTCTCCAACATGATTATACACTGAAGAATAAACCTGGTGACCCTTACTACCGCCTTCGCTTATCCTAGTTACCGGCAGAAGCTACATTAAAACAGGTGAAGAGCTCCTGTTAGCAAAAGAAACTAGAGCAAACGAATCGCATAGTCATAATAACAGGACCCAAACTGTCGACTGTGTTGTCCTGAAGGGACTCGGGGTGTCACTACCCAAGTGGTGAGTGAGATGTGGGGGGTGAAGACTTATTCGGGGGTAGCTGATAGCTGGATCTGGGAGACTTATGAAGGCTATGGCCTCTTCGTGAGGAAGACTAAGTTAGAGGGCTTCAACACTAAGTGTGGAAGGCTGCAGAGTGTTCAACTGGTGTTCTTGGGGTGCGCGCGGCCTTATAAAGTCGTAGCAGACGGGTGCCTCAGCTTCCTTAGTTTGTCTGGCATCTTTGGCGAGGTTGGCTCCTCCCTTCGCATCTGGCGCAGCCTTGGCTGCAATCTCTCAGGGAAGGCTGGAAGCGGGGTAGTTTCCTTGTGTGAGGGTGGTATCCACTGCTCGCTTAGGGGCAACTCTTGTGCCTTGCTACCCTGGGTTTTACTAGTTGAAGGGGCTTTTACATTACGTGCGCATCTGGCATACTGAATTGTAGTAGTGTGGCCACTGTTTCATGGGTGTCCAGTCGGCTCTGGAAGCAAGCGGTCTCTGGGTTTCATGCTCTATTAGGATGTCGTATTGTGTTTCTTTAATGTGTTGTATTCTTTTGTTAGCAGTAAAACACTGTCATCTGTCACTGACTGAATTACCTGACATTAATAGCTAAATTTTTTGAGCTGATCTTGAGCCCGCGAGAAGGTATTCGGCTCGAGCTTGATTTTTGAGTACTTACGGACTCTTATTAATAAGTTCCGATAACATCGTGCACTACAAAATTGAATCACTACATGGGTATAGCTATTATTAATCCTACACTGTTAATATATAGACTACTATCTTCGTAAGTTTGGCATGCTCTAATGATGTTCAACTTCCATGCTGTACATCATACGGGGCAAAAAAAATTNATTTTTTCCAAATTAACTTAATAGTAAAGTGCCAGAATTTACAGTGTGGTTGATCTTTTTGCTTAAGAAACTGAGTAAATATTTTAAATCAATAATTGCTGATGTATAATATATTTTAATATGTTACTATGTCTATTTTACTTTCTTGTATTAGTTCCTTACTGCACAAATTATTATTTGGGTTAATAAAAACCTATTCTTATGATGTTAATAAAACATAGAAAATAGTTTTGCAAATTGTGGTTACTGTTAATGTACCAAAAATGTAGTTCTCTNTTATGATGTTAATAAAACATAGAAAATAGTTTTGCAAATTGTGGTTACTGTTAATGTACCAAAAATGTAGTTCTCTCTTGTAGATACGATATTTATTTATATTTATAATGGTTTTGAAAAATGTGTGTGAAAATCTGATTGCTGGAGGTGAGGAAAATTAACATCAAACTTAAGAAAGTACTTGGCAAATATTAATTTGCTGAAGATACGACATTCAATGTCATCTCTACCAATATATACATACAGCTCACAAGTGAGCCAGATATTTAAAAAGTTCAGTTCCTTGTACTTTTGATTTAAAAAAATGGAGAACTGAGAGCATAATTGTTAAGAACCAGAACCAAACTGAGATCTTGTAACAAAGTGGAACTGTCCAATGCCTAATGAGTACCATTTGGAAATTTCTGAGATACTGTCCTGTGCATGCTTGCTTTTCACTGTGTGACTTGGAATGTGTGTTATTGCGTTGCAGGAGCTGGATCCTGAACGGCAAGACTCTCAGGAAAAGTTGGATAATGAAACAAACGTTAACAGTGAGGTAAGAAAGCACATCACAATCTGTTATTGGGGATGGGTTGAATCCTATTTTTTAGTGGATCCAAATACATAGTCTACTCTTTTAAAATATTCTCAAATCTCTGTTTCTGAATTCATATTACTGTAATATTGGCCTGGTCCCTTTACAATATTTTTTCTACAGTGGGAATATACCCTAACACAAATTCAAATAATTCTCAGAATGAATGCACAAACTAATTAAACACGATCATTAAGGTGTAATGTCGTGCAAAACAAAAATTTAAAAGTGGCANCAGAATGAATGCACAAACTAATTAAACACGATCATTAAGGTGTAATGTCGTGCAAAACAAAAATTTAAAAGTGGCAGTGAATTACACACGTACTTAGCACGGATGTCATAGTGTTAATTGCTGGTGGGAACATGCCGTCAAGTAAGGTTAGGAAGATAAAAGAATTGAAACTGTTTCCTAAAATAAATAACTCCAAAAAATGTTAAAAATTGAAATATGTGAGATAGTGTAATGAATTCAACAAAAAATAAAATCCAAATCTTGGTCAGTCGAGAAAAACCAAAAGTCCAACTAATAACACTAGACAGTCAAAAACATAGGTAAAAAGGTTAACTGACTCAGGTGGTCCAGTTACTTCCTCTTGTCGTGGAGTGTACCTANGCAGTCAAAAACATAGGTAAAAAGGTTAACTGACTCAGGTGGTCCAGTTACTTCCTCTTGTCGTGGAGTGTACCTAGTAGGGGACTTTACTGTACGTTTGCGCCAATTGTCTTTGTGCAATGGGCCCACAGTATGGGTGGCCAGCGAATTGTTGGGTGATTTGCGACGTACAAACTACCCAGGGAGCTCGCAGTCCTACCCTAGTATCGGCAATGGTTTGGCAAGACCCGGTCACCTGCCGCTCCCTTGGGGGACTGCGTTTACAGGGGGGCTTAAAGATACAAATTACCCTTGGAATTAGAACAGTGTGTCAACTTGAACTTACTTATTCTCTGGAGAATAAATACGGTGACATACTAACTCCTAGGCTTTCGAAGTTACCAAGGAACCGGCGGAAGTTACGTTACGAACAGGTGAAGGGGACCTGTTAGAGCAAGAGCAAACCTAGAGCAACTAATAAAGTAGTCGTGAGAACAACTCAAACCCTATTGTCACCTAGTGTAGTCCTGAAGGAAAGGGGTGTAACACTCCCAATTGGAGTGTGTGTCTCGGAGGTTGAAGCAAGCTTCGCCGATATTAGATCGGTTGCGGCAGAGGAAGCCAATGCAATGACAACTCGATGTCAACTGGCATTCTGTGGGCTCGCCCGGCCCTAATTACAGACTGGTGTCCTCCGGTGTCCTTTAGGCTTCTTTTGCCGGCCGGCTCCTCCCTGAGTGGGCGGCATCATCCCTTGCTGCGCTTTCTTGGCGAAGGTTGGCAGCGGGGTAGCTCTGCATTACTGGCGGTATCATAGTGCTCGCTTAGCAGGCTGGCTCTGTTCAGGTGGCGAGGCAGGGGCGCATGTCTGGCGTGCGTATTTTATTGCTATTGGCAANTTCCTCAAACTCTACTGAGGAGGAGTATGAGTTATGAGGCGTTTGGCTTTAACTTGTCCCGTATACCGGTCAGATGCATTAGGGCGTTGGCAAGGTATGTAGTCGTCGGCGATGCTGAGAGCCCTCCGTGTGGCTAAAACAGGTGTTTGTGCTGGCTTACCTTGATCCGGCCATACTCGGGGTTGGCTGACGGTAGACTACTGATGTCGGGGTCCAGGGCACCATCCTAGGACAGCGGTGATGTGTATGTCCTTGAGTTGATCCTCGGTTGCGGCTGGGTGCCAGAGGTGGACAATGGCGACTGGGTAACGGACGGCGTTGGCAATGCTCAAAACCACAGGCAGGTCAAGGTGCAAACAGGCGATGACAGGATGCGCTTCTCCACTGGTCTTGTGGGGTGGGTCAAGTGATGACCAGGGAGGACCGTGAGGCGAGTCCTCTGCAGTCTACGGGCAGCCTGGTGGGCAGTGCAGCTAAGGGCTGATGGGACTGGGTTACCTAGAAGCTGTGGTAGTAGCTGCCCTCTTGTTGCTCCACTTAGTGCCTCTTCTTTGGGTGAATGGCAATGGTGCAATATTCTAACAGTCCACCTCGCTCTACAAAGCAGGGGCAGGGGACGATATCCCTAATTAGTGTGCCCAGAGGCGATTAGGTCATGCCTCTTCTTGGCATTCCAACCAGCGAATCTCACATGATGGATGAAGTGGGTTAGCTGACGGGGTGGCCCCACTGCTTCCTTGCAAAGTCTTTCTAGTGGAGGCTCTACCCTACGTATGCACAAAGTACCTCTGTGTGCTTGGTCCACAGTGTGGGTGACCAGCGAATATGTAGTGTTTTGATGTACGTGCTGCCACGNAAAGTACCTCTGTGTGCTTGGTCCACAGTGTGGGTGACCAGCGAATATGTAGTGTTTTGATGTACGTGCTGCCACGCTAAGGAAGGCCCGCAGTCCTAAACTAAGAAAGGAAATAGCCACGGTCACCTGACTCTCCCTTGAAGGAAGGCGCTTACAAGGTTGTAGACAGAACACAGTTTCACCCTAGAATAAGAACTCGTAGTTGTCTCCAACATGATTATACACTGAAGAATAAACCTGGTGACCCTTACTACCGCCTTCGCTTATCCTAGTTACCGGCAGAAGCTACGTTAAAACAGGTGAAGAGCTCCTGTTAGCAAAAGAAACTAGAGCAAACGAATTATGTAGTCATAATAACAGGACCCAAACTGTCGACTGTGTTGTCCTGAAGGGACTCGGGGTGTCACTACCCAAGTGGTGAGTGAGATGTGGGGGGTGAAGACTTATTCGGGGGTAGCTGATAGCTGGATCTGGGAGACTTATGAAGGCTATGGCCTCTTCGTGAGGAAGACTAAGTTAGAGGGCTTCAACACTAAGTGTGGAAGGCTGCAGAGTGTTCAACTGGTGTTCTTGGGGTGCGCGCGGCCTTATAAAGTCGTAGCAGACGGGTGCCTCAGCTTCCTTCGTTTGTCTGGCATCTTTGGCGAGGTTGGCTCCTCCCTTCGCATCTAGCGCAGCCTTGGCTGCAATCTCTCAGGGAAGGCTGGAAGCGGGGTAGTTTCCTTGTGTGAGGGTGGTATCCACTGCTCGCTTAGGGGCAACTCTTGTGCCTTGCTACCCTGGGTTTTACTAGTTGAAGGGGCTTTTACATTACGTGCGCATCTGGCATACTGAATTGTAGTAGTGTGGCCACTGTTTCATGGGTGTCCAGTCGGCTCTGGAAGCAAGCGGTCTCTGGGTTTCATGCTCTATTAGGATGTCGTGTTGTGTTTCTTTAATGTGTTGTATTCTTTTGTTAGCAGTAAAACACTGTCATCTGTCACTGACTGAATTACCTGACATTAATAGCTAAATTTTTTGAGCTGATCTTGAGCCCGCGAGAAGGTATTCGGCTCGAGCTTGATTTTCGAGTACTTACGGACTCTTATTAATAAGTTCCCATAACATCGTGCACTACAAAATTGAATCACTACATGGGTATAGCTATTATTAATCCTACACTGTTAATATATAGACTACTATCTTCGTAAGTTTGGCATGCTCTAATGATGTTCAACTTCCATGCTGTACATCATACGGGGCAAAAAAAATTTCCAAATTAACTTAATAGTAAAGTGCCAGAATTTACAGTGTGGTTGATCTTTTTGCTTAAGAAACTGAGTAAATATTTTAAATCAATAATTGCTGATGTATAATATATTTTAATATGTTACTATGTCTATTTTACTTTCTTGTATTAGTTCCTTACTGCACAAATTATTATTTGGGTTAATAAAAACCTATTCTTATGATGTTAATAAAACATAGAAAATAGTTTTGCAAATTGTGGTTACTGTTAATGTACCAAAAATGTAGTTCTCTCTTGTAGATACGATATTTATTTATATTTATAATGGTTTTGAAAAATGTGTGTGAAAATCTGATTGCTGGAGGTGAGGAAAATTAACATCAAACTTAAGAAAGTACTTGGCAAATATTAATTTGCTGAAGATACGACATTCAATGTCATCTCTACCAATATATACATACAGCTCACAAGTGAGCCAGATATTTAAAAAGTTCAGTTCCTTGTACTTTTGATTTAAAAAAATGGAGAACTGAGAGCATAATTGTTAAGAACCAGAACCAAACTGAGATCTTGTAACAAAGTGGAACTGTCCAATGCCTAATGAGTACCATTTGGAAATTTCTGAGATACTGTCCTGTGCATGCTTGCTTTTCACTGTGTGACTTGGAATGTGTGTTATTGCGTTACAGGAGCTGGATCCTGACCGGCAAGACTCTCAGGAAAAGTTGGATAATGAAACAAACGTTAACAGTGAGGTAAGAAAGCACATCACAATCTGTTATTGGGGATGGGTTGAATCCTATTTTTTAGTGGATCCAAATACATAGTCTACTCTTTTAAAATATTCTCAAATCTCTGTTTCTGAATTCATATTACTGTAATATTGGCCTGGTCCCTTTACAATATTTTTTCTACAGTGGGAATATACCCTAACACAAATTCAAATAATTCTCAGAATGAATGCACAAACTAATTAAACACGATCATTAAGGTGTAATGTCGTGCAAAACAAAAATTTAAAAGTGGCAGTGAATTACACACGTACTTAGCACGGATGTCATAGTGTTAATTGCTGGTGGGAACATGCCGTCAAGTAAGGTTAGGAAGATAAAAGAATTGAAACTGTTTCCTAAAATAAATAACTCCAAAAAATGTTAAAAATTGAAATATGTGAGATAGTGTAATGAATTCAACAAAAAATAAAATCCAAATCTTAGTCAGTTGAGAAAAACCAAAAGTCCAACTAATAACACTAGGCAGTCAAAAACATAGGTAAAAAGGTTAACTGACTCAGGTGGTCCAGTTACTTCCTCTTGTCGTGGAGTGTACCTAGTAGGGGACTTTACTGTACGTTTGCGCCAATTGTCTTTGTGCAATGGGCCCACAGTATGGGTGGCCAGCGAATTGTTGGGTGATTTGCGACGTACAAACTACCCAGGGAGCTCGCAGTCCTACCCTAGTATCGGCAATGGTTAGGCAAGACCCGGTCACCTGCCGCTCCCTTGGGGGACTGCGTTTACAGGGGGGCTTAAAGATACAAATTACCCTTGGAATTAGAACAGTGTGTCAACTTGAACTTACTTATTCTCTGGAGAATAAATACGGTGACATACTAACTCCTAGGCTTTCGAAGTTACCAAGGAACCGGCGGAAGTTACGTTACGAACAGGTGAAGGGGACCTGTTAGAGCAAGAGCAAACCTAGAGCAACTAATAAAGTAGTCGTGAGAACAACTCAAACCCTATTGTCACCTAGTGTAGTCCTGAAGGAAAGGGGTGTAACACTCCCAATTGGAGTGCGTGTCTCGGAGGTTGAAGCAAGCTTCGCCGATATTAGATCGGTTGCGGCAGAGGAAGCCAATGCAATGACAACTCGATGTCAACTGGCATTCTGTGGGCTCGCCCGGCCCTAATTACAGACTGGTGTCCTCCGGTGTCCTTTAGGCTTCTTTTGCCGGCCGGCTCCTCCCTGAGTGGGCGGCATCATCCCTTGCTGCGCTTTCTTGGCGAAGGTTGGCAGCGGGGTAGCTCTGCATTACTGGCGGTATCATAGTGCTCGCTTAGCAGGCTGGCTCTGTTCAGGTGGCGAGGCAGGGGCGCATGTCTGGCGTGCGTATTTTATTGCTATTGGCAACGGTGTGTGGTATTCATCTCTCAGGTGTAGCAGTCCGGGTTCGTCCCCCGGTGAGGGTGTCGTGCCTTCCAACGAAGCTGAGTTGAAGTCATAAATGCTTACCGTATTTTATCGCATATAAGTCGCACATTTTATTTTTAAAAATTTATTGAAAACTTGAGGTGTGACCTATAAGTGAGAAAAATTCCTCCAGCCCCATACTAACTTTTCATTTACTCCGAATTCACGGCCTGCGGCTCGATTTCTAAGCTTCAGAGAACAAAATCACTTTCATTTTGAAACCTGCTGTGTAGGTACTTCGCTTTTCCATCAAGACACTGTCGCACTTCTTTACTGCCTTAACATCAACAACACTACGTGTGGCGCAAAAACGATATAAGAGAAAGACTTGTAAGTCACAGCTAACATTTGGTACTCAAGAACCAACGCTAATGTGCTGCTATCTCTGTACACTCCATAGAAAGTTTTCGAAAATAACCGATTGTCAGTATTGGGCAAGAATCGATTCCTTTTATGTCATTTGATTCTTTTAAAATATTTAAAACTTACAAAGATAAACTGAAGAAATAATGGTTTGATTTTTTCTTTTAACATAAATCGTTATAAATACTTGAAATATGTAAAAAGGAAGCTCAATGAAATTATCCTCGTAAAAATATCATTTCAAATTAAATTACATGTTTACAAGTTATTTCTTTTTTCCAATAAATATATAAACTCCGGCAGTCAAGGCTGCATCTTGAGTGCTATATCAGTACATTCCAAATGAACTACATCCAACAAACTTGCGNAAACTCCGGCAGTCAAGGCTGCATCTTGAGTGCTATATCAGTACATTCCAAATGAACTACATCCAACAAACTTGCGGTGCAACGTGTCTGCGCTGTACGCTTGGCAACACCGCTTGCTTGCAAGGACACAGCTGCCTCACGACCTTTGCCAAGGTCTCATGCATCAGTCATCCGTGGCGCAGGCCGTGTTGTACAGCATGTACAACAACGATGAGTGTGACCTATAAACGATAAATATTATATATTTTTTTAACGCCCTATGAAACTAATGGTGCAACATATAAGCGCATGCGACTTCTATGTGATAAAATACGGTACATAGTGCATTGCCAGCTACGCATCATATGTCAAATTATTCATTAAACCTATCATAAAATGTAGTGGTCATCCTGTAAGTAGCATAGGAAGAGATTTTTGTTACCATTAAAAGTTAAAGTTGTTACCAGTTAATGATAGTAATTTTAGTCAGCTGCTTATGTTGCAAAATCTATTAAGAATGCCATGTTTCATTGCCAGCCTCCTCCGCCAGCGATGCACAGAGAAACAGGATCGCAGAGACTACGAAGTTCCAACTGCGACAAAACACTGCTGCGATAATTGCCTGTTCACTGGGTGATAATGAAATGTTTGTAAAGATGACAAATTTTGAAGAAGCCACGAAGACCAGAAGTTTAGTTGTTTTTTTGTTAAANATAATGAAATGTTTGTAAAGATGACAAATTTTGAAGAAGCCACGAAGACCAGAAGTTTAGTTGTTTTTTTGTTAAAGTTGCACTTGTTACAGGAAACACTTGACTTTGATTCACTGCTAACTTTTGTCGTGAATATTGCACCACCAAGCATCTGCATTATTTTAAACTCAGCTGATGAAACTTGTGTCGGGTCATGCATACACATACCGTATGAGCTAAGGCACGAGTCCCTAGCTAAAAGGCCTTGATGCCGCCTTGCGTATGTCTTGCATGTTGATTGAAATTTTGGTTTATAGGTTAGTCCAAACTATTAATTAAACTTTCTCGGCCCAGCCGTCAACCTACACGAGTGAAATTGTTACGCCCGTTTATCTTACGTTAAAAGATTTTCACCGGGCCACCTCGAGAACAACCTTCCTGTCCGATGTCTCGGCAATTTCTGTTGCCCACATCATAGCACCGGGACCCACATCGACGAACGAGCTAACCCCCGATTGGCCCAGCCCGCTCGCCTGATGTTTCGTGCCACCGCCGACCTAATTACCTGCCGCCGTGGCGTCAACCTGACATTTTTTCCTACCTGCACAGAAACACAAGAAAAATATCATTACACAAATTAATCTGCATTAACCTTTACAAAATTATATTTGACAATTTCCCTGTTTTTATCCTATACGGGCCTATAGGCATAACCATTTGTAAGCTCTGTAGGTAAAGTGTATTTAAATAATAATCATTTTTGGAGATTAAAAAAAATTAACCTAGTGATCTACGATGTCGCATCCTCCCCCTCCTCCCTACACAACTTCTTGTGACAATCCTCATTTTACCAAGAAGTTCCAAAATTGTTTTAAGTTTCTTCTACCAACAATACCTTGTGATTTTACTTATATTCAAATCCTACAGTTTTGAAGTCAAGGAAAAGAAAACAACCTGTATATTAAACACTGTGCAAAACACACAATCAGTCTATTAACTATCACCCATAATTATCTTGAATTCTGGTTTGCAAATNCGAGGAAAGGAAAACCACCTGTATATTAAACACTGTGCGAAACACACAATCAGTCTATTAACTATCACCCATAATTATCTTGAATTCTGGTTTGCAAATTAAGTGTTACAACAAAGTAATACAGGAAATTCCATTTGTATAAAAGTCTGGTGAGATTACTGCCATTGTGCGAACGTCCAAGTAGATCCAACAACAGTCGCACACAATCAGTCTATTAACTATCACCCATAATTATCTTGAATTCTGGTTTGCAAATTAAGTGTTACAACAAAGTAATACAGGAAATTCCATTTGTATAAAAGTCTGGTGAGATTACTGCCATTGTGCGAACGTCCAAGTAGATCCAACAACAGTCGCACACAATCAGTCTATTAACTATCACCCATAATTATCTTGAATTCTGGTTTGCAAATTAAGTGTTACAACAAAGTAATACAGGAAATTCCATTTGTATAAAAGTCTGGTGAGATTACTGCCATTGTGCGAACGTCCAAGTAGATCCAACAACAGTCGCACACAATCAGTCTATTAACTATCACCCATAATTATCTTGAATTCTGGTTTGCAAATTAAGTGTTACAACAAAGTAATACAGGAAATTCCATTTGTATAAAAGTCTGGTGAGATTACTGCCATTGTGCGAACGTCCAAGTAGATCCAACAACAGTCGCACACAATCAGTCTATTAACTATCACCCATAATTATCTTGAATTCTGGTTTGCAAATTAAGTGTTACAACAAAGTAATACAGGAAATTCCATTTGTATAAAAGTCTGGTGAGATTACTGCCATTGTGCGAACGTCCAAGTAGATCCAACAACAGTCGCACACAATCAGTCTATTAACTATCACCCATAATTATCTTGAATTCTGGTTTGCAAATTAAGTGTTACAACAAAGTAATACAGGAAATTCCATTTGTATAAAAGTCTGGTGAGATTACTGCCATTGTGCGAACGTCCAAGTAGATCCAACAACAGTCGCACACAAAAAATTCAACATACAACATTACTCAAAAATTACCCGTTAGTAGAGACCTGAACAAATGGCATTTGCGATAAAATGAAAAATAATGCGAATTGTAGCATTTTAGTGCAANATAAAATGAAAAATAATGCGAATTGTAGCATTTTAGTGCAAATAAAGCGATTTTCCCGTTTTACTTGAAATAAAACTATTTTGAAAATTTACACCGACCGTTACTTGAAACCAAACCTATATTCACGGAATGAGTGTTACACAAACATCTGTTTTGTTGCTTTGCTAACTAAATATGGCAAAAAAAATGCACACCGACACGCAATGAATGTTTACAAAACGTTCGCAGTCTTCGTTGCAGCAACTAGTTATTTTTGCGTGTTAAAATGCAAATTTTCACATAAACAATAAATTATGATTTTTGAGAATTCTAGCTGTAATTCACGAGTTTTACTAAATCCTGTAGTATTTTTGCAAATTATTGTTTTATGTTGCATAGTTTCTTCTTACGACATAAGTTGTGTGTTTTTGCATATACGAATGCATGTAGAGTTGGTCAGGAAACCCGGCCGTTGTAGTGTTCACGTCCGCCAAGCACCACGTTATCTATGGGATTCGCGCCAACTAGCTTTACGTTCATAGCATCTTCACGTTTTATCCAGCAATTATTTACTTTTTACAAAGTGGCGCGGCGGTCAAAAATGTGTTTTTCTTGTATTCTTCCAGCGAACTGTATTTTTATCATACATATTCTCTTAAATATGTGCAGTAAAAATGACACGTTTTGAACAAACGAAAGTTTTGTTAGCGAGCCGAATGAAAAAATCTGTTGTTGAAAGTTCAGATAGTTAAAAACTTAAAGGTAGATTTATCAAAAAAAAATTTCCTGTTTGTACAAGGCACTTTTATAATTTTTGTTTACACAGTGCTTTTATAATTGTGTATAAATAGTTTACATTAGTCTCTTCATGAAGCAGTATGCCCTGGCCAGTGCATTGTGACCGTTGTTCCAGGCGTCTGCTAAAAACATGGCTGTATTTTTTCTGGGAGTTAAGGTATTTTTGTAAGGAAATAATTGTTTTAAAAAAACACTGCTTTTCAATAAGAATAACACTGCCAATTTCAGGTTTTACGAATGAAGTGACATTTCTCAAATTATGTATGTCTTTATAAGGAGGACATGCAAAAATGAAACAATTCTCTCTCATGCAGAAATCTGCATTTTTGTAGCAAGAAAATAACACCTATATTGTCAGGTCTCTACCCATAAGTTACATGGTCGCAATCATGTTTCGTGAGTTGGTTGGCAGTATTCCTACAAATGACCTGAAAACATTTGCACCACATTTGATTATCTTTAGTTTGAAGAAGATACAATTGCATTTGCATTAAACCTAATGTTCAGAATGGTCTTGCCATTGAAAAAGTTGATTGCCCTGGATAATTATTGCAGGCACGAATACTCATTGGTACTCTAATTAATTTGTCATGTAAACCTTGGTTGTTTGTTTACATTTTTACCTAGCGTATAACCTATACTTCTTACCCCAACAGAGAGATATATTTTGTAAACCTTAAAGCATTGGTATAAATGTAAAAGTTTTGCTCCTTTTACACATTATATCACACCTGTCTTCACTGGAAATTCGTAAATGTTCTGTACTCCTTTCTGTATGCTCTTATTTAAAAAATTTAAAAAATAACACTTATGTAGTTTATACATTTACGTAATTGTCAGTATTATACAATTTGCACAAGTTTTGCTANATTTAAAAAATAACACTTATGTAGTTTATACATTTACGTAATTGTCAGTATTATACAATTTGCACAAGTTTTGCTATGCTGTACAATATAGGCTAAACACCAGTTCAATCACACAACATCCTACAACCTTTAATTGCCCTTGAGCCCCATTGCCGCAATCAAAGTTGGCATTGCGTACTTTATATGCATTGTGACCTACTACACTTTCAACTTTGTATGGCCCTTGAAAAAGTTGGAAGAATTTGTGAGACTGCTAATTTACTAATAATAAACGGTGTGTGGCCACAAGCACCTCATCACCTTCTTTGAGCACTATTGGTTGGATGCTCTTATCCCACGTTCTCCTTTGCTGCCTGGCTTTAAATTCCAGCCATTGTGATGTTGCAGTTCTCCTATTCCGTACATTCTCAGCATAAGTTCTATTGGGTTAGCACCTGTACCCTCATGCCAACAGCTGTTTTTTTAACTGTTCCACATAATTTACTATCACAGCCCATTTACAGTACATTCAAAATAATCTCCCTAACTCTCTCATAACCCGCTCAACTGGATTTCCGGCTGGATGGCGTACTGCAATATATCCTAACTCAATACCCAAAATGTGTGTTAATGTTTTCCACTTATCACTACAGAATTGTGGCCCGTTGGCTGACCTACCTATACATAGTACATAACGATTCATTACTTTTCCAGTGACCATTCTTGAGGTTTCAAAATTGAAGCATTGTTTACAAACATTGTTAGTTCGTATTTCTTTGGTGATTGCAGTGATGTGTTTCTTTAACATAATCTTCAAGAATGTTTTAATGTTAAAATGTTTTGAGGTAAGTTAGCATTTATTTCCTTCTTCAAACTAAGGCATTATTTTTAACAATTTACTAAATCTGTAACTAGTATAAAATTAATATTTATAGTGTAAACTTAGGGATTATTTGAAACATATTTTGTATTATGGCAGTTTTTATAAAGTTTGTAGGTATCTAAATGTACAATTGTTACTTTCTGAAAACTGTAGCCTACTATAAATTTATATACATATATATTTAGGAAATCCTTTGACTTCTATTTTTCTTTGAATTCCTTCACATAAAGTAAGCTTTGCTTCGACTTTGCTCCGCATTAAAAAAAATACCTTCGAACATGCCTAATGGTTAACAGTACTGTGCTGTGGACAGAGTAGGAACCATGTAATAGGCGTAACACCACTTAGCCCAATACTACTGTAGTTCACTCTGTAAGTGAGTAATCTTGTTGTTTTTAAGCATAGGCCTGTATGTAGCAAGCATTTTTTAGACATGCCACGATGGCATAGACGACCACACTTTGTGCAATTAACTAACTTTGAACAAGGTCTTATTGTGGGCCTGAGGAAGGCTGAGTGGTCCTTCCGAAGGATTGCTCTATGGGTAGGGCTTGAAGTGTCTGCTGTGAATCATTGGTGGTGCTGGTGGTCCAACAATGGTGCACATGCTCGGCAACCTGGTTCTGAATGGCAGTGGCATATGGATTCCCGCCTGGACCGCAGGAGCAGCCATTGCTGATCGCACTGAGACTGCTGCACAGATTAGCGCCACTGTTGCTGGACGATGGATTACAATCAAGGGTGTTGCTCACCGGGCTTCTTCTCACGCCTCATCACCGTGCTGCCCGCCTCAGATCTCAGATGGTGTCCAGAACAACTCAACTGGAGGGATGAATGGCGCGGAGTTGTGTTTAGTGATGAGAGCATATTCTGCCTTGGCGCCAGTGACGGTCGNACCGCAGCATCTGACGAGCAGCCATTGCTGATCGCACTGCGACTGCTGCACAGATTAGCGCCACTGTTGCTGGACGATGGATTACAATCAAGGGTGCTGCTCACCGGGCTTCCTCTCACGCCTCATCACCGTGCTGCCCGCCTCAGATCTCAGATGGTGTCCAGAACAACTCAACTGGAAGGATGAATGGCGCGGAGTTGTTATTAGTGATGAGAGCATATTCTGCCTTGGCGCCAGTGACGGTCGTTTGCGAGTGCTGCGTCTACCAGAAGAGTGGCAACAACCAAAGTGAATGCGGTAGCGACATACAGGACCAACTCCTGGCATCATGATCCGTAGGGCAATAGTCTAAGATGACCGTACGCCTCTGGTGTTTGTTAAGGGAACACTGAACAGTGTTCACAAGGGCTCTGGAGCGGCCGGTGTCCAGACCGCCCGCCTAGTATGATCATTTTAGAGCCTTCCGGCTTAAGGGACTCTTAGTTATTGTTTNCAGCCCGTACCTGCGGTTCTTCTCGTACTGAGCAGGAATACTAGGGCAACGACGCCTTCTCAGTAGGGTAAAACTAACCTGTCTCACGGCGGTCTAAACCCAGCTCACGTTCCCTGTTGGTGGGTGAACAATCCAACTCTTGGCGAATTCTGCGAAGAGCCGACATCAAAGGATCAAAAAGCGATGTCGCTATGAACGCTTGGCCACCACAAGCCGGTTATCCCTGTGGTAACTTTTCTGACACCTCTTGCTGAAAACTCTTCAAGCCAAAAGGATCGATAGGACGTGCTTTCGCAGTCCCTGCACATACTGAGTGTCTGGATCAAGCCAGATTTTGCTCCACGCAAGGTTTCTGTCCTCGCTGAGCTGGAGGACACCTGCGTTATCATTTGACAGGTGTACCGCCCCAGTCAAACTCCCCACCTGGCAGTGTCCTTGGATCGGATCACGCGGGGTTATATGCAACCCGAGCACACGCCACAAGGACGAAGGACGGCCTCAAGTTCCCTTGAACGCTTGATACCAGAAAAACTGTGATGAGGGGCATGAGAAGCTCAACAACACGTGCTCNCCAGTCAAACTCCCCGCCTGGCAGTGTCCTTGGATCGGATCACGCGGGGGTATATGCAACCCGAGCACACGCCACAACGCCACAAGGACGAAGGACGGCCTCAAGTTCCCTTGAACGCTTGATACCAGAAAAACTGTGATGAGGGGCATGAGAAGCTCAACAACACGTGCTCTGCTCAACCAAGTAAGAAAAGGAACGATGAAAGTAGTGGTATTTCACCGGCGACGGGGCGAACCTGTCTCCCCCTTATGCTACACCTCTCATGTCTCCTTACAGTGCCAGACTAGTCAAGCTCAACAGGGTTCTCTTTCCCCGCTGAGATTCCCACTTGCTTGAATTTCTTCATGTTGACATTCAGAGCACTGAGCAGAAATCACATTGCGTCAACACCATGTTGAGGCCATCGCAATGCTTTGTTTTAATTAGACAGTCGGATTACCCAGGTCATGAGCCTTACTCACTCTAAGGATAGTTTAAGAATAGGGAAAACAGGGTAAGCTCAGATATTTAAAGGATTGTAGAAATCATTAATAAAGTCTTTACTTGATCAATAGTTAGTAGAGTATACAATGATATTTAAAGAAAAGTCCAACAGAAGTGAGAGGGAAGGACTAAGGAAGGTTATTAAGAAGGAAGATCACATTTAAAGAGAGGAACTCACCCTAGCCTCGCATCCGGAACCGCTGACTGATGCTGCCCCCAGGAACCGCTGGTGTCACGTCTGAAGTTTGAAGGAGATCCTCATCCAGCCCATTTTTTTGCTTTTTCTACGCCAAGGAGATGTCCTCTTCCAGCAGGACAATACCCATGCGCACACGTCTCGTGTTATCCAACGTGCTCTCAAAGATGTTCAACTCCCCTGTCCAGCACGATCACCCGACCTGTCCTCCATTGAACATGTGTGGGACAGCGTTTGGTGCTGTTTGCAATATCAGCAACAAACCTCCACCAATCGCAACAACAGGTGGAATTAGCGTGGAACACTATTTGCCAAGATGACGTCCGACACCTTTATGTTCATCTCTATGCACGACTGCGGGACTGCTTCGTCGCTGAAGGTGGCTACACAAATACCGATGTTGTTCAAGACACTCTGTAGCCTCGATCCATAGGTGTAAGACCCTGTGATCATTATCACCTACAGTGTACAACCTGTATAAGTATTCAATAAAACCTCCATTCACATGGGACCATTGTGTCCGGGTGTTCATTTTCCATTTGCCACCTGTAAATCGTAGATGCTCAAATGGATATTACTGCATTAATTAAATACAAATGTGTAATAAGACAATTAATGTTACTTGCAATACTTTTAACTAAATTAAATACTGTAAATGAGGTTTCAAAATAGTACACTAGCAGTGACGCAACAGTACAATAGTTGCGACATATTTTAAAACAGCACAGCATCCATTCTCTTATTTGAAGGGACAATATTATGTGGTGTCATTTTAAGGCAATTTCCATTTTAAATACCAGAATTTGGTATTATTTGGTTTTGTTATTGAAAACTCAAATTTTGTTACTAAAATTATGCTTTATTAGAGCCAAAATTTTAACGTAAATTTTGTTATGAAGAATTGTAGACCAGTTACCAATTTTTCATTGTACACATTTGCATACAAAAATGTTTAATGTTTATACTCTTGCATAAACAAGAGTAAGCAAGCTGATTTTTTTTGTTACTAATTTATAAGAATGGCTTGTATAAGCCAATGTGGTTTTATAGAGGACTGAACATTCCATCATGGAAAGGAAATAATTTTTTTAATATTTGATTTTACAATTTTGCTTGTTTCATTCATTTGTAGTAGTTGCTAGTTATTGCTGTTATTCATTCAGCCAAAATAACCCAAAATTAAATAATTCTTACTATCACTTGGTTTGTTAATTTTTAAGTACAAATTTCACAGATAAAAAGGTGTATTTTTGCTAATTCCATTTTATTTAGTGTTTTGACTAAAATTTTGGTTTTAGGTGGTGTATTACCTTTTATTTGTGCGTTATTTAAGTTTATCGCTATTTGCCATATTTTTTTATAGTATATTCATTTTTATAGTGAACTTATTGGGCAATTTACTTAAATTTTAGTTCCACTCTGAATTACTGAAATGTTTTTTTAAGGAATTTTTATATGTAAAATTTTTATGGGGGGCAGTTAAGTCAGTCTTTTATTTTATTTTATGTTGTTTTCATAAGACTTGAGGATTTGTAATGATCATGTAAAGCAGCTTAGCTACAATATTTCAGGAGCTAATTTAGTGATAAGTTGGAGTGTTTATAATGGAAAGTTTGTTTTGAAACAAGTGGTCATTTTTGTGCATTGCACAACCACAGAGGTTTGGAATGAACTAAACATATCTGCACAATAGTCTGTCTGCAGCAACACCTCTCTGCCAATCACTCGCAAGTCTCTTAATCTCATCCTTGAAGAAATGTGGCTCCTGTGAGGTGCGAGGTAAGGAAATGCCAAGCGCTATCCCTGTTTTTGAACGCGCTCACCTTTTGGAAGTGACTTGGATGCATAAACATGTGGTAGTCGGATGGTGCCAAGTATGTAGGGTATAAGATTTGCAGAATACAGCACAGAGTTCTGTCCAACCATTATATATTTCAAATTTATTTTGTGAAGGTAACTATAATGTTCATTCAATTATTCAACTTCAGTACTTGACATTAGCAAATGAGTTTTGTGTTGTGATGGTGTACAAAGAAAATAAAAGAAAAGAAATACAGAATGAGTTAATACAAAATACAAACTTCACATAACACTAAGGTGTACTAAGATGAAAAAAGAAATACTGTATAAATTAATACAAAATGTATACATACTTTGTATGTACAACAAAACAACATAGATAAAAATAATACATTAAAAGTACAGTACAAAAAATAAAATCTTAGTTCATATACTGTAAGCTGGGTAATAATTAGTGGATCCGCTTGTGCATATGATTACTGGTCAGCCTGTTGAAAACATCAATTTTTGACACCTTTTGTTTTAAAATGTTATGAATGTGTGATAAAATAGCAAAAATTTAGTAATGGCGTGTTACATTTTGTTATGACCTTTAGGCCTAATGCAGATCACCCAATAAACTTGTACCAATTTCTGTAATTTTGATATCATATGAAACATAATTACTACCGACTGCTGTTACACATTTTTCAGTTCAGGCACTTAAGTACCGGGTAGAATTTAACTGTTAAATAGACCGTATATATTGCACTGTCATAATGGAACTGCTGGAGTAGTAGTCGCTATTTTAAGAAGTTACATCACATTTTTCAGTTGTATTTTTGTGATTGTCAGGCAGGTGCTGGCTGTTGTGTGTTGTGATGCACGGGTNTAGTGTAAAACCCAACAATCCTAGGTTAGTTTAAAAATGTAAAATAGTGATTCACCCATCGTGGGGATAGGTTGTGTTAGGTTAGTTGGGCACATGTTACGAAATTAGTCTGACGTTAATGCCCGTCGTATATTCGTGTTCTGCATCATTAGGGGAGTGGAAATATACCATTTTCCGTGAAATTATTGTTATTTTTTTTACAGATAAGCCCCCTAAACTTAATAATTAACCAAATAAAACGTTAAAAAGACACGTAGACAACGTTCGACGATGTTATCAAGTTATTAACAAATTTTCTATATGTTCTTGTAAACACATTTCGTAGGCCAACATAATTGACCTTAGCACACACAACTTGCAAACGCAATGGTTAATACTACATATATTTTAACATACCTTAGAACTGTGGATCTGAAGCGTTTCAACATTTCTGCCGCTCTTTCCGCGACGTTGCAGGGTTTCATTTCCCCTCGCCTAATTAGGGAATACAACGATTCGGTGAGGTTAATGATGTCCTGTTGGCGTTGGTGACTTATCTTTTATTCACCTTGCTAGAACTCATGACTGCACACAAAAACTACCGCAACATATAACGTAAAATACAATAAATAAAATTTTAAGCAAACCTGAAATAAATTTAAAAAATATTAAACACGTGAGAACGCACTACGAGTAATCTCTTATACAGGTATCAGAAACGAAAGAAATCGGCACAACGAGAAATAATAAAGAGAGGATATTAGTAAAAAAAAAAATAAACCAGTAAATGAATTATTATTGGTTAAACAAGATAATCGCTCCAATTCTCTGGCACGTTTATCGACCACAGCCAGTCAACAACACACGGAACGAAGGTTTGTAAACAAATGACCGCTCTACTTTCACCTTGAGCGTGATCTTGTGAGTATGCAAGAAACATTGAAATCAAAGTACGTTAGCATCACGTCATTAATAATTGGCATAATAAGATACAAGTCTTTTCGAAACCCATTTGTAAGCGATAAATTAACAATTACGTTAAAACTTTAGAACTATTTCCTCTCTTTGTGCTGGCAACCTAACGGCATAACTGTATCCGCGCTCGCCGCTGTTTGTAATGTTATATGCATGTAGCTAACGGCTAGGGTGTTTTTTCAAAGGTTGATTTTCAAAAGTTTCTTCCAGTCGTGAACCGACTATAGTTATTGCTATTATTCACTCAGCCAAAATGATAACCCAAAATTAATAATTTTTTATTTTTATTTCTAAAACATTTGAGAAAACTCTGTGTTGAAAAATTAAATAATTCTTACTATCACTTGGTTTTTTAATTTTTAAGTACAAATTTCACAGATAAAAAGGTGTATTTTTGCTAGTTCCATTTTATTTAGTGTTTTGACTAAAAATTTTGGTTTTAGGTGGTGTATTACCTTTTATTTGTGTGTTATTTAAGTTTATCGCTATTTGCCATATTTTTTGATAGTAGATTCATTTTTATAGTGAACTTATTGGGCAATTTACTTAAATTTTAGTTCCACTCTGAATTACTGAAATGTTTTTTTTAAGGAATTTTTATATGTAAAATTTTATGGGTGGGTAGTTAAGTCACAGTCTTTTATTTTATTTTATGTTGTTTTCATAAGACTTGAGGATTTGTAATGATCATGTAAAGCAGCTTAGTTACAATATTTCAGGAGCTAATTTAGTGATAAGTTGGAGTGTTTATAATGGAAAGTTTGGTTTGAAATAAGTGGCCATTTTTGTGCATTGCACAACCACAGAGGTTTGGAATGAACTAAACATATCTGCACAATAGTCTGTCTGCAGCAACACCTCTCTGCCAATCACTCGCAAGTCTCTTAATCTCATCCTTGAAGAAATGTGGCTCCTGTGAGGTGCGAGGTAAGGAAATGCCAAGCGCTATCCCTGTTTTTGAACGCGCTCACCTTTTGGAAGTGACTTGGATGCATAAACATGTGGTAGTCGGATGGTGCCAAGTATGTAGGGTATAAGATTTGCAGAATACAGCACAGAGTTCTGTCCAACCATTATATATTTCAAATTTATTTTGTGAAGGTAACTATAATGTTCATTCAATTATTCAACTTCAGTACTTGACATTAGCAAATGAGTTTTGTGTTGTGATGGTGTACAAAGAAAATAAAAGAAAAGAAATACAGAATGAGTTAATACAAAATACAAACTTCACATAACACTAAGGTGTACTAAGATGAAAAAAGAAATACTGTATAAATTAATACAAAATGTATACATACTTTGTATGTACAACAAAACAACATAGATAAAAATAATACATTAAAAGTACAGTACAAAAAATGAAATCTTAGTTCATGTAATGTAAGCCGGGTAATAATTAGTGGATCCGCTTGTGCATATGATTACTGGTCAGCCTGTTGAAAACATCAATTTTTGACACCTTTTGTTTTAAAATGTTATGAATGTGTGATAAAATAGCAAAAATTTAGTAATGGCGTGTTACATTTTGTTATGACCTTTAGGCCTAATGCAGATCACCCAATAAACTTGTACCAATTTCTGTAATTTTGATATCATATGAAACATAATTACTACCGACTGCTGTTACACATTTTTCAGTTCAGGCACTTAAGTATCGGGTAAAATTTAACTGTTAAATAGACAGTATATATTGCACTGTCATAACGGAACTGCTGGAGTAGTAGGCGCTATTTTAAGACGTTACATCACATTTTTCAGTTGTATTTTTGTGATTGTCAGGCAGGTGCTGGCTGTTGTGTGTTGTGATGCACGGGTNGTTACATCACATTTTTCAGTTGTATTTTTGTGATTGTCAGGCAGGTGCTGGCTGTTGTGTGTTGTGATGCACGGGTGGTGTATCTTGCGACTCTGATGTGCTGTCATGCTGATTTTAGTGCCAAACAAAATATTTTGTCTGCATCTGTCTATTTAAGCTATGAAAGCCAAGTATCCATTTTGTTATTTCCAATTATTTCATTTGTATATCTCACAGAAAATAATTGCCTTCTAAGGTAGACGTATTACCGTAAAACCCGTGGCCGTGTCCCTGATGCAGCCACACTGCCTTGTTTTTTACAAGAGTCTGGCATGCATACACCCCACACGTGCCCACACACGGCCACTCAGTATGACCTCGACACTGTTTGTATCTGCACACAGTTTTTCTTCAAAATTATCATAAGCTATTATTGGTAGAGTAACTTCTTACTTACTGTATTGCATTCTCTCAACGTTGCTTTTTCTGGCATCTTTTGGGCATGACATTTTAGTTCTTATAGTATTTGTAGATAATTATTGACTGAACTTTCAGTAATTCCTTCTTTCTTTCGTGGTCCCATATTTTGTAGCCAATTATTTTGTGTATGTATTTCATTTTTTATATGCAATGGTTTTCCTTAACATCCAGTTTGAATAATACACAGAATGGCAAGGCCTGATTCATAAAGAGGAACTCTGTTTAGGGCTGCAAATACCCCTTCATAAAATGTTGCAAGTATGTGCTTGTTACAGCAACGTGGAGTTCTTAAAACCCCTCCCCCTCACACCCTGTGTGTGCATTTTCTTCAATAATTTTATAAGCACCTCTTAATTGTCTTATGATTGATTCTTTGCCAGATTATAAAAAAAAACCTTAAACTGCACACCTAATTTTTATTTGTGCAGGTGTATTACTGTAAGCTTATTGTATTTAATACCAGAGTGGAAAATGGGATAGTTAATTGTTAGTTTATGAAAATTATTTGTTTGCAAGTAAAAATAACAATATATCTAAGCAACATATTGTAAGTTGTTAACTGATTAGATAAAAAATTGTAAGCGCACTGCGGAATATATATTGGGTTTAGGTCATTGGAATGATAGTGTGAAGCAGTGTGGCAGGGACTAAGCAAGTGTTAAAATAGATAATATGTAAATACAGCTTAAAAATTACAATGCTTTTCTTTGGTCACCTAATATATATATATATATATTATTTNTTTTTTTTTTTTAATCTAGTTTTGCAACATTAACATATTATGTTTGATTCACAAGGCGAAAGTTAAACACGCTGGCTGTATAGAACAACTGGAACGTTGTTCTGAGTAAGTAAGGTGGGTAATACGGCTTAGGTGTGCGAGGAAGGGATGTCTTGATGGATGAAGTTGTTCCAGCTTGCCAACATATTAATAGCAGGGCTTGACGAGCTTCTATATATAACCTCCACAGCTGGCAGTCCTCGTACTAATTGCTGTTGACCTGTCTGAAGCTTCTTCCTCTTGTGCTGCTGGGGAAGTAGTCTTCTGTTAATAGTCTAGTCGCTTTATTTGATGATTTACTCTAGCTCTTCTAGCCTTTTTAAATAGTCTCATCACCATAAAATTTAATGCTGAAAAATTAAGTGAAGTTGCTAAATTTTGCTGCCTCAAGCATATGTTCATACTCACTCTTGTTTAGGAATTACAGTAAACCCTGTTAAGACAATCCTGAAGGGACTAAAATAAAATTTATTAACCAGGAAAATTTACTAAAGAGTTACACGATTATATAGACATGAACTTATTAAGCAGGAAACTTCTAAAGAGGGTTTCGCTATATTGCACAAATCATGGGAAANCGATTATATAGACATGAACTTATTAAGCAGGAAACTTCTAAAGAGGGTTTCGCTATATTGCACAAATCATGGGAAATGTCACTGTGACCAACCAGTTACCAAGTTTAAAACCAGAATTTAAGTAGGGTAATTTCCTCACATTTCTATTTCTTTTGTTTACCTCCGATATCTAAGGGGAAGTCTTCAATTAATTTCTCAAACTGAGAAGTGCTAAAGTTAAACTTCATGCTATTCTTTTGGTCATAAATGGAGAGCATAAACAAACGGTCACTAATACAAAAATTTAATTTTATATTTGGTTTATGTGGGTTCACTTTTCATTGTATGTTCTACTTCAACACACACACACGCACCAANCTCCCAATTGATATTTGTTTTATGCATTATATGTGTGTGCACAGATGTTTCTGTTCCTGTGGGTACATACAAATCACATGTTCTTTCTCACTTTGCATATTTGAATGCGCTATTAAACAGATATAAACTTAATTTCATCACATGTTAGCACATAACTTAAGACTGCTACACGAGTCATTATTTATTAGCGCTTATAATTAGTACAAGACACGTCTTAAAAGTGATTTTTTTTGTGTATATATATTTTATAACTCAAAATTTGGGGTTATAGATGATAGCATAATGGTCCACAAAAGTTTTACCAAAAGGTGCCGTCTCACAAGTTGCAGACATAACAAGAGAGAGAGCATTTAGTAGCATTTAAAGAGCATCTGTCTGTTTTTAGGTTATTAGTGAGGTAGAAGCAGTGCCAAGATATTTTGGGAATCGCAGTAGGGAGCTGCCAAGTAGCTCTCAGCTGGTTGCTGCGAGGCGGCAATGGTCGTGCTGACTGACGCAGCTTGTTCTGTCCCGCAGCAGGCTCCAGTCACAGCAAATACAGTAGAACCTTCATTTTATATTCNCTGACTGACGCAGCTTGTTCTGTCCCGCAGCAGGCTCCAGTCACAGCAAATACAGTAGAACCTTCATTTTATATTCCCCTCAATTATGTTTTCCTCGTTAATACACCAACTTATTAAGGACCCATTATTTTTCCTATTTTTATAATCTTTTAAATTCCTACCATTTACACTGGAGTTCAATATGATTTCCCTTATTTTACACTTTTTCTCTCCAATATATGTGGTTAACAAAATTTGGAAATCCATGTGCTGCAGTATTGTTATGAACAAAACATTTGTGCCGCTATCAAGTGCAATACAGTAATATTGGTACAGAGCAGTTTTATTGGAAAGTGGAAGTGTCGCTCCTGAAAATGTTTACACTGGGTATAATAATTTTAAACAAACTGCAGAATCATTATAGATCAAAGGATAACTTAACTTAAGTGGAGATAAACATATTATTCTGTGATTTAGTTCTAAATTATACTTAAACTGGAGAAATTGAAGTAAATAAATACAAACCGTTACAGTTTTCAGACAGTTGTGGAAAATCTGTCCATAAAGTTGGTAAAATACCTTCATATTACTATAAAAAAACTGATCTAAAAAGTAGACTGCTTAAAATCGATTAGATTTTAGCAGATTAAAATATTAAACCAGTAGCTTTACTGCCCATAAATGTACATTTACATTAACATTAACTGCTCAAGATAGTCTTGAGGTTTGGTTCTTTCCTCTCATTTACACTTTCCCTCAATTTACATAATTCTAAATTTGTCCATACGACAATGTAAAATAGAGGTTCTACTGTAGTAATAATAAAATATTTTAATTATACTGATAACGTTACGTATTCACAGTTTTGATACACTTGGAAAGTAAAACTATTCTGTATGAAAAACAGTGTAGTTTTTGTGCTGGACATAGCATGTATATATTGCTTCAGGATGCAAGTAATAACATTCCAAAAGCAATGGACGAGTCCAAAATACTGTTGTAGCAGGGTGGCCAGCATCAGGGAAAATCTAAAAAAAGTCTGGGGAGTTTACATTTCTAGAAAGGCGGGGAAATATCAGGGGAATTTGTGTGAGGTCAGGGAATTCAGATAAAATAGTTCGAAATGTATTTAATAAGAACATTAATATTGGATTCGAGCACTTCAGCTACATGCCTTCGTAGGAAGATTAATGCCTGGGGACAATTTTGTCGTCGTATTTTTAATTGCAACATACACATTTTGTTGGCTGATGTTTTTTTATTTGGTTGATGCAACAAGCATTTGCATAGTGGAAAATATATTTTTTGGTGTAATTGTAAGACTTTGCAAGTAAAATGTTTACTTTATCAAAATAGTGATTGATACTATTTTAGTTCTCATTAAATTGATACATTGTATTGTCTCTTGTCTTTGTATCGTGACTTTTTTCCTGGTTCTGAGAATGTGTGTATTTAACCTCTGTGTCTCCTTTCTTTTATTCCCTGCGTAGGAAAGCATCCATAAATAAAATCTTTGTTACCTATAAAAAAAATTGTAATTTATTTTAGGAAAAACATAAAACTATTTTTGCTGCATAAGTTGGTCAGGGACAAGTAACAGGATACCATGAAGTCAGGGAAATGTCAGGGAATTTGTTATAAGGATACTGCTAGCCATCCTGTGTCGGGCCCTGTGGTAGCTCACTTGAGTGGATGAAAGGGTATTGGGCAGCAAGTTTCAAGTTCCAAAAGCAGACCTCCCGTGGCGCAGTCAGTTTGGGGTGCGAGAGATTCTGGGTTTGAATCCTAGGTAAGGCATGGGTGTTAGTTTAAGTTAGTTTGTAAGCCATTCCCTGATAAGTGTTCAGGCATAACACCGGGGGACGTTGTTAAGCCCTTTCCAACTCTATCCAATTCTAGTTCCAAAGAGTATGCGACGTAAACAAAAGAACTGGTTACAGCTGGAGTTGAAAATGGCTCCATGCAGTGGCTCCTGCTATTCTCCATTTATACACGCACATTACCGCTATGTATCATGTAAACCAAGAACATATCCAAGGCAGCAGGTGGCATGAACGATGTCATAGAAGAGTGTAATGAAAACAGTCCATCTTAATCACCTAAAGTGCTCGTGTATGTTTGTTGGATCATAAGCAAATGTTACACCATCTGTGGTGAATACAGGAACATGGCCATTGTTTTCCCCATTACTAAGGATTGGACTCAGCATACTTCAAAATTATTACAGACACAAACACTTTAAGGAAAGTCAGAAAATGTCTTTCCTATAAACCTGAAATTGCATTTACGAGCGTCTATTGTACTGTCCTATTTGTTATTGTGTTAGATTATTGTTAGGACTAGATAAAAAGAACCATTGCTCAATTGAAAAAATTCAGAATGCTGCATCTTGTAAAAGAGACCGATGTAACACAGTATTTAATAAAAATGAAATGGCTTAACATAGAACCGATAAATGTTCCATTTTTGTGCCAACAAAAAATAATCTCACAAAGGAGCTATCCTACGCGTTACATAAACAGAAGTTACAGTACACACGTTAAACTAGGCGTAAAATGAATTTACAAGTTTTACAATATTGGGGGTCCAATAATGCAAATTTGTTCAGCTACCTTTCTCGCAGCTATTGGAATGCTTGTCAGTCGACCTAACATATTGTAACAAGGTCACTAGAGCATACCATTTATGTATGCATTTTATAGTTCATTCTATAGCATTTATGAGCATCCATAAATTATCCAGACCCGAACCAATGCTTTTCTCAACTTTTTCTTACGAAATTGAGCACCTGCACTACACTAGATGAAACTGTACTGGAATATTAACAAAACAACACCTAGCTGATGAGATTTGACTGAATACTGGTAACAGTGTTGTATTTAATTCAGTAGGAAATTTTCCATTTAAGTTTTACTACACTTGGCATAAGCATTGTTCCTCACATGAACCCAAAACTATGGTTAAGTTTTGAATACCACAATGATGTCTCATGAACAATATCAAAACATAGCTTGTAGTTAAAGTATTAGCTTACTAGATTGCAGCACCGCAGGACTGGCCAGTGAAATAAACGAGAAGTTACTGAGTTAACTAATGAGCCTACTTTCCTCAACTTGGGTGCAATTAATTTTTAAATAATTTCTCAAAATTTGAGTTGGTAGGAAGGACTCTACTTCTCTTTGAAAACAATAACTTCACAAATGAACCAGAAATGTATGCAAAAGTAGTGAGATGATTGCAAATACACACGTGCTTTACCTAGGACTTGAACCCAGAAAACCTCTTACTGTAAGCTAGTGTGTAATCCACAGCATTACGGAGGTGGGATTAGGAGCATCAACTTTGGATTTAATCAGTGTAATGTTTTGCATGATAGGGTTGTTTAATCCCTGAGATATGAATAAAAGTGTTTTCCTTATTGATGCTCTCGTACAAAATTGCCAGGAAAAGAGGCTCTACTCTATATACAATGCTTATAATATATACTGTCTACGTACAAATTTTCTTTGAATTTTGTTAACTTGTTTAATATATATGTCAAACTTACCTAATTAATGTTTTATGAAGCTGCTATTTTGAACATAGTTGTCTGACACATTTAATTATGAAAGTTGACATGGCCATATGTAGCATTTATGGTGTGCACAATTTTGGTACAAATTTATTAGAAATGTTCCTGTGTAACTTTTGGTGGGAATCTGTTGATTGGCACTCGAGAAATGGCCTAAAATCTGCATAATTTTTATGTGGCGATCTTTATAAATGGACAAAAAAGTAATGTAGCAATTTTGGTACAAAGTTAAGTCAGAATAGATTACACAGCTTCATAGATATTGCCCACAAATCTAAAATGACTTTATAGTCACCATTCTGAAAATAAGTGTCCTACTTAAAAAAATACAATTATTATTAACCCGACGGGGTCGAAAACTATAAAAGTCAGGTGTCCTTACTAAGTATTGTGTGTGTACCAAGTTTGGTGAAATTTGGTTGAAGCATTGAAAAATTTAAAGGGGACACACACACGCGTTTGAAAGTGATTTCGTAAGCCTTTCTTTACTTCGGCAAGTGGGCTAGAAAAGAGTGCACATGGAACTTTTCAAGATTTTGCAAACATTTTTAAATGATACATTGTGTAGATATGTTACTTAAAAATTGCTGTGCAACTCTTTAGCATGAATTGCAGCATCTTGAAACATTAACCTCAGTTCACAGGTATAGTCCATTTACTGTTTCTTTGGATGTTTTGAAATTAACCTTTGAAAAATCACCCAGGAGTAACATTTCAACTGGTTTTTTCAATAAATTTTATAAATTAAATACAGTGATAGCAGTGAGGTGTTGGCAATGGCTAGTAAGAAATAGTTCCAAGTTAAAATATTGTTTTAACATAGTTATTTTTTTGTATGCTATTTGTAAATTAAACATTGTCTGTTGATATATTTAAATTTTTAGGTAGCACTGAAGGAAATGTATTTTAATATTACAGTTTAAAACAACAGCGCAAATTATGGTGTGGAGCTTGTCACACACACACGCTCTCTCTCACTATCTCTCTCACTCTCTCTCACACTCTCTCTCTCTCTCTCTCTCTCTCTCTATCTCTCTCTATCTATCTATCTATCTATCTATATAACAACATAAAATATTGGCTATTCCTTGTACTACCCTCCAAATAAGTATGCTAATAATTAGTGGTATTAAATTTTTCTAATTGATTTTAACTATGTAAAGCTAAGTTTTGGAAATCCTAAATGTGTAGGTCATTTAAGAGGGTTTTTGTCAACAAAAATTTGTATTGAAAAACACTGCTTGTATGCTAAAGTGTAATGTATCTACAAACACACACACATACACACCTGCACCTCACACATACATACATACATATACGCAGTTGAATCACATTATTATGACCACCAGCTAGAAGTGCCATCTGCAGTGCATGGCCCGTGACGTGGGCTGGTGAAGAGGGTATATAATGCGNACACACACATACACACCTGCACCTCACACATACATACATACATATACGCAGTTGAATCACATTATTATGACCACCAGCTAGAAGTGCCATCTGCAGTGCATGGCCCGTGACGTGGGCTGGTGAAGAGGGTATACAATGCCACCAACAGGCTGGCTGTATACAATGCGCTTCCTACTGTCATGGCTGGGTAACGGAAGCAATTTTCAGAGTTGCAAAAAGGGATGATCATCGGCTTTCGGGCCAAGGGGGGGCAGCATTTTGGAAACAGCTATGTTTGTGAACTGTTCACGTGCCTCTGTGGTAAAGGTGTATCGTGAGTCTATGAATGGCACCATTGGGAATAACCATCGTGGAAACTGCGGAGCTCCACGTGCCATTGATGTCCGAGGTGAACGTCGACTACGACTGTGCGCGGCGGCCAACCGACAGGCTACAGTGGAATAGCTCACTGTCCAAATGAACCAGGGGGCTTCCAGACACGTGTATTGCAACAGTTCAGCGAACCCTTCTGCTAATGGGGCTCCGGAGTAGACTTGAGGGTTACTGCACCCATGCAAACACAGTTGCATCAATGAAAACTGCGGGAGTTTGCTCGACATTACGGCGACTGNTGCGCGGCGGCCAACCGACAGGCTACAGTGGAATAGCTCACTGTCCAAATGAACCAGGGGGCTTCCAGACACGTGTCTATTGCAACAGTTCAGCGAACCCTTCTGCAAATGGGGCTCCGGAGTAGACGGAGGGTTACTGCACCCATGCAAACACAGTTGCATCAATGAAAACTGCGGGAGTTTGCTCGACATTACGGCGACTGACCGCTGCTGATTGGTGACTGGTAGCCTTCTCCGTGTCACGTTTTCAGCTTCATAGAACGGATGGACATCAGCGTGTCTGGCGAGAAATGTCTGAGAACAGACACAAGGTGGTGGGGGCAGTGTTATGGTCTGGGGAATGTTCTCGTGGTATTCTCGAGGTACCATCCACCGTGTGGAAAGCACTCTTGATCAATTTGGTTATGAATCCATCCTCGGCGATCACGTCCACCCGTACATGATCATTGTCTTTCCTCTGGAGGATGGGATCATCCAGCACAATCAAGACTTCAAAGTTCTTCCCTGGTCCCAAAACAGCCCCAATCTCAATCCAATTGAACATCTGTGGGACCACCTCGATCGTCGTGTTTGCCCTCTATCTCCTCTGCTACGCACCCTTCAACAGTTGTGACGCACTGCAGACAGCTTGGCTCCAGATACCCGTGGAGATCTATCAGCACCTGACTGAGTCACTGCCAGCTCGTCTAGCTGCTGTCCGTGCTGCGAAGGACGGTTACTCTGGATTCTAGCAGGTGGTCATAATAATGTCACTTTACTGTGTATATATTGTTGTAAACCAGCCACATGCTTCGTGTATACATAAATAATATAAATGATGATGTCAATAGCAGTTGTTATTGTCGACAACAGTTTTGATTTAAGTCAAGTAAAAATATTAAAAATAGAGCCGTAATATACTACATGTAGCAGCCATCTGTGCGGTTATTTCTGTTTCCATGGAACTAATTTTAAGAGTAGAACAAAAAATATCTGAAAAGGAATGTGTGTGAACAAANTGGTTATTTCTGTTTCCATGGAACTAATTTTAAGAGTAGAACAAAAAATATCTGAAAAGGAATGTGTGTGAACAAAGGAGGATTCCACAAGAAATATGTAGGATTGTGTATTTCAGGATTATGGCCAGACTGTCCAAAATATTTCATATTGCAGCAATCCACGTGGACATACCAGCTCCTTCACAACATGTTAACTTGACCTCTTGAAAAGTCAAAGTGATGACCAGAATGAAAACAGAAGTAATTGAGACTGTACATTATGCACAAGTTTGGTTTTCACAAAAGTTTTCTGGCTTAATGTTTAGTGTGCTCTAAAATGTAATGGAAATGTTCTTGCTAGTGAATACTAAGCCACTTGGGATGCTGAGGTCCTGTTGTGTCATCTTCCAGAAAGCTGCTCTTCTCACCACATCAGGCTGTAAAAGTTTTATTTTCTCTAGAAACATTGCACCAGTTCAATTAACAGCCATGTCCTGCTAGTCACAGTAATAGAAATACATTTCAATAATGACTTCAAATATTTTAGTTTATGGTGTCAGTACAAATGTACAAACACATTTGATCTTTTACTTTTGTCCCTTACGAAAAGTAAAATGTTTTTGTATATTGAATTATAAGACTAGTAATGTAACAAACATAAACTGCAGATTGGAAAAAGTCAGGTATTAATGACTTGTGGTTCATTAAAATTTTCAGGTTAGCCACTTTTCTGGAAAATGGGGAAAACCTAGAAAAATTGTGGGATTCTTCCTATTGACCAGGGACAAATTGCAGAATTTTGTAGGGTTATGAAAAGTTGGGAAATGTTTTTTAAGAAAAAATTTTGACTGAAATTTGTATTTTAAATTACAAAAATTGTTTTCCAGAAAAAAACATAAACAGTTTTATTAATTATTTTCAGGTGCTGTGTTAGTATTTATTATTGATGAGTCGGTTACCTGCTGCCATCTCCATAGTGCGCTTTTGAAACATTCACATTTGTATTTTCATTGGAAATTGAGAACAACATACTTGTCACAGATTAAATGGTTTAAACTAAAATTATTTTTAAAACCAGTTTTGCTGGAAAATCTAACCTCTTTATGTGTGTCGTATGTACATTTACTTGTACAGTTTCAATTTATTTTTATTCAGTAGCAGTTTTGTTACATTTTTGATAAATAAATTCTCATACCTAAATCATCCAGGCAAACTCCAGTGTAAAAGTGATATTTTATGCAGTTTTTCTCAGTGAATGCAGTGATGTGGGAGACATGTACAAATAAGTAATGTTTTAAGTTTACGTTACATTTGGGATAAAACTGTCTCGCCAACTCTTATAAGCCATAGTCAATGTTAAAACCACCGTCTTTGTACATGAAGGGTGACTGTCGCCAAGCATCATTGCAGTTTTATTGTGTGAAAATTAGGTTGCTCACTGTAGAATTCAATCATTATTGTGGCTGCTGCACAATGGTAGTATTTTAAATTTTCTCATCACATTATATAATTTAAATGATAAATAAATGTCATAGGCAGATATCAAGCTGAGCAACCAGGGAGAAATGTACATTTTGTCTAGAAACAATGGAAAAGTCAGGGAATTTTGAAATGGAAATTGAATGGCCACCTTGAATTTTTCTTTTCTTAAGACTTCTCACCTAATTCCATGAAATTGTGGGTGTAGTTCCGTGTAGTCTCTATTCAGTCCTCCTAGAAAGTTTGCTACAGTGAAGGTGTACTTCAAAGTTTTAGTAATTTATGATTGTTTTTATTATAACATTGCTAGTGTCTTGTTATTAAAACTTTTTGTTGTTAAATTATTTATACTCAATAAATATTACATTGCAGGTATTTGTTTGTACCATATGTTGTGAAAGACTCGAAAGGTTTTCACTTAAAAACTGAAAATGATAAATGCTAAAAGGAAAATTCTGAATATGCTTCTACGTTATTTCTTTATTTGCAACAGTGTGCTATTTTGCGATGCCCTTGGAATATAAACAATGTATGTTTATTAAAGGAACACGTGGCTTGTACGTAGTTGTCTGCCAGGAANTTAAAGGAACACGTGGCTTGTACGTAGTTGTCTGCCAGGAACGTCGATGCTATAGCAGGTCCTGGTGTGTTGGAGCAAGGGATGGGGAAGAAGATGGCATTGTGATCGGAGATAGAACGGTGTGCACAGTAGTTTAGGACGTGACATCACTGTTCAGATACTGCCATGTGTTCATCCTTTTTCAACAAACACATTAACCAGAAGTGTCTTGGCTCAGTTTCTAGACTTCATCTCGAACACTAACCTCTCTGCAACAGTGCCAAAATAGAGCCCCGCGCGCTAGTCTTGTGTGTTATTAGCCTTGCCCCATATATTCTCTTCTCTTTGCAAGCTTAGTGTTTATTGTGACCTTCATTCTCTATCTGATATTGACAACCATTAATTGCTACTTTAAATTACACTTGAAAATGAACATTTCCTGTCTTCACTAAATTTCTCGTAAACAAGAAAATATTGAACGGTTAAATTGTTTTACAAGCTAATGTACTTTCTTTTTTTTATGTGCAAGTTCTAAGTAGTACTGCAGTGTACTTTTACTCAGTGCTACTTGGAAGGTGTAGAAAGAGCATCATCATTCCACTGATTATGCGTATAATTTTATTATGATTGGGAGCTATGTGAACAACAGTGTTGCAAGATAGTTAACATGTGCTGACCTCAGCAGGGTGCCGTAACATGTTGTTGGGTGTGCAAGCAGTGTGTAGTTCCCTCTCTCGCACAAGGTGTGGGCGGCTGCAGAGGGAGGGGAAGGAGCTATATTTGTCTCCCTGACAGCAGTGCCCTGCGAGAGCCAGCCGTAGGCAGTTGGCCATGGGCCTTCGTTCAGTAGCGCAGTGTCGGTCGAATGGCAGCGTATCATCGCACTGGGAGTAGTGGTGGTAGAGGTGGTGGATTTTCAGGAACTGTCCCGCGGAGGAGTAATCCATCAACAGGAAGGTTGCCATTCTCCACGAGCACCTTGACTGGGAGGCCTCACAGCTTCACGTATAGCCCTTTGTCATCTCAGTCGTCCCTAGGCGTGGGCGGGTTTGGAATATATGGAAGCAGCCCCACATCGTCTCTTGGAGGGTATGGGAATTTGTCTACGTACGGGGGCACCACGTCTGGCTATGGCGGGCTCACTTTGCTCACACCGTCGTCGTCCAACATCTCTCTGTCTTCGTCGCCGACTGGCGGCTCGCACTACAACAGTTACCTGGTTGCACCGGGAGGTAGTGGCTACGCTCGCAACTTGTCGCTTCTTCCTGCGAGGACTGGAAGCAACAGGCAGTCGCGGGCCTCCCCTCTATCTTCATATGTGGGCTCACGCTCCAGCTCGCTTACTTCGTTGCCTGGGAGCGTTAGGAGTGGATCTGAAGGCTATGCCGTAAGCCAACGTAGTTTTTGATTAAATGAAAAATTACTTTGGTATTAAGTCATTGCAGAGCTACCTTACTAAGGAAAGTACAGAGGATGACATTTAAAAAAACACAAAAACAAGCCTAGACTGGCTTTATATCAATAGGTATTTAAAAGACAAGAATAATCCCACAAGGGATTCAATTAAGAATTCTACTTAACTAAGTGAAACTAAACAAGAGAAAGAAACTAACGAATGACAAAGTCGAGACGGTACATCCAAAAACATGCTAAAAACTGGACCCGACAAAGTATGCAAGTTCAAAGCCTGATGGCAGAACAAAGACAGTACAGAAGAACATGCACAGTTGTTGTGGTGGAGGAGTAGTGACGTTTGAGGAATTGGCTCTGTTCCAGTCTTCAGGCAAAACTACTTGGCTTGGCTTATTTTATTTCCATTAATGTTTTAGTCTTCCTCAGAGTTTTCTTTGGTGGCATAGCTCTGCAATTGTGTATGCCCAAAGTAATTTTTCATTTAGTCACATACCCCCATTGCAAAGAACATAACATAGTTTTTATCACACTGCCATTGCTGAAAGCTGTACATTTTGTGTTTGTTGGTGTGTCCAACTATNGTGTTTGTTGGTGTGTCCTATTGAATTTTGTTCAGAAAACTTACCATGTTATTGATTTTTGTAGTATTATCATCAAATTTTCTTTGTTTTCATTGCAAGTATAAAGTTGGCCATATAAAGCCGTATATTCTTTTGTTGTTGTTGTGAAAATGTTGTCTGGCATGACTGAAGAAAGTTGTTTTGCAGAGTGGCAGCGAATACTCTGGCCATTCGTCACGACTTGGCTCGGCGACTGGAGCAAGTGATTCGCCGCACAGCCGGTCTCTAGCAACCGCGGATGCTGGTGAGAATGGCGAGGTCGACTACAAGAAGGTGAGTGTCAATCTGAGGTGCTGTTGCGCTTACATTAACTAATAAGAAAATTCATGTGGATGATCTTGTTCACGATATGCCGTCAAAGATATCAACGCTAAGAAACATTAAGAAACATTTTGCAAAACTTGTATGAAGATATATGTAATGTTTGAAATCATTTTTTATATAGTCCCTACAAGTATATGCTACCTCTTGGGATGAAAAACTTCATTCATACAAACTTGTATATCAGCTGTGCTCTAAAGTGTAAGGGGGGGGGGGGAAAGAATTTTTTATAATCAAATATTGAGGAACTGTTAAGCAATTTAGGAAATAATCTAATTTGTCACTTAAAGCCAGTTCAATTGTCAACATAAAATAATAAATACGGAAGATAGTGATAGACGTACGCGTGATTGCAGTGCGTCAGCTGATCTTTAGTGCATAGTCCACGGTCAATGCGAGTCTGACCTTCAGAGCACCTGACATGCTACCTACCACAGTCTCACGTTTTAGCACTTTATCGAAAAGATACTTAAACATTTTATGTGCGCATATAAGATAAATATAAACATCTTCGGGTACCATGAAATTACCACAAAAAGTTATTGAATTGTGGGCTATAAAGTTTTTGATGAAGGCTTTTAAATAGACAATGTTATCAATAACTTGATTTGTCCAAATTTCAAAAAGTTACTGTAATGAAAAATTGTCTTCAGTTAAGTGTTCATTCAAGTTGCAGAAAAATTCTTTGAAAACCAAAACTTTGTTCGCCTACAGTAAGGGTTTAATTTCCAGCTAATTTGACTTTAAATTTTATTTCAAAAATTTGAATTTAAATACAGGTGAGCCACATAATAAATTCCCGAGCAGTATCCTTGATGACATTCTTATGACATGAACAATTATTATGAGTTGTATCGTAATCTATAAATTTTGTTATATTTTGAGATTTGTACAAAAAAAATATATGAAATTGGAAATCCTGTAGCTTTTTATACATTTTTTTAAGTAATTTTCCTTTGTGTCGAACTTTTTTCAGACTGTTATTCCGTATCACAACAGTGAGTGTAATATGGGAAGAAAGTTGAAAATAAATTTAAACTCTTGAACAGCCTTAAAGAATGTTGTCTACCAATTTGTCGCAGATTTCACATTTCAGTTCAATAAAGCACTGCTCTTTTCAAAAATTGGTTGTTCTGAAGTAGTGTATACAACTCACTTCATAAGCACAGTAGGTAATGTTGTTTATCTTGTATTGCATTAGGAATGGGTGACTTGAATTGGGGATGAGCCTGTAGTGTGTCTCACTTTTAAATTGCAGTAAAGAGTATGTGCATGGAGTGCCCTGTTGCCAGATGGCTACGTATTATCCATGGTAGAAAATGTACGCTGTGTTTAAAGAATAGGTAGGTACATACATACATACATACTGTCATCCGACCTCGGCTGGCGTAAGGCCTCCGCGGGCTGCGTGCGCACGGGCCTTATGCATGTGATGCGTGCGGTGTGTATGTTGTTTGTGCGCTGATGCCCCGAGGGCTCACGAGAGATGTAAAGGGTTGGGTTAGGTATAAGCATTTTTGTAGAATCATTTTGCAGTGTACTCCAATGCATATTTTGTGATTTGAAGGGTTGTGTGTAAGGCGTGTTTTGCAGCCAACAGCAGAACAGAAGAGTAAGTGTATGTAGATTCCGGCATCATATAAGTAGTCATGTGTAGAATTCACACCCGTACCGCGTGGCCGTGCACCTATTCATGATCTGGCACAGTGGGAATTTAACAAATGACCATTTCCACTTAATACTAGTTGATGCCGGTAATAACAAAGATGCATAGGTACATACATACAATACAGTACATACAGAAATTGTCACATTGTATAACTGTGCACAAATATAAAGTTGTTTAATAGCTACCCACTTGACTGAGGCAATCTACAGAATTTCAAACTACTCTGGAAAGAGCAGGGAGGTGTCGGTCGGTAAGTGCAGAAATAAACATGCTTGATCACTGCAGCGCTGTCAAACACTATGGATAGTCTGAAAATGTTTAACAAAAGCTATGTATTTTGTTGGAATGAGAATTCAAGAAAGATGTTGCTATTTGTGTCATGATACGAGGTCAGTGGGTGGCTAAAAGTGGATTGTATTATTTTTGGAATATTTTTATAGTGGCATTGTCAAACTTTGCTCTCTAGTTTTTTCTTCCCATAAGTAATGCAAATTTTAAGTTATTAGAGTGCTTTCGTCTACTCTCAGTAAAGTTAGTGTTTATTTTTTAATTAACGTTGTTAACATTCCATTGACTATTCTGCAGCATACGACGCATACGGAAAAAACGGAACTCCAAAAGTCCACTTCCTGCTTCAGCTGTTATATCTTGCAGACCGAATCTGTACAAATAAATCAAAAGAATATAACTCTCTTCTACACTGGCAACCAACCTTGCGACATCATGTATCATTATCCTTATCAACATCATTGTTCTCACTTAGAATATTACGATCTATGTTCCATAGAATATTATATTCTTTTGACTTACAGATTCGGTCAGCAAGGTATAACGGCTTAAGCAGGAAGTGGACTTCTAGAATTCTATTGTTTCCATAAGCATCATAATACTGGTAAGCCAACATTCACGAGTCTAGCTGAAATGGATCCACGTGATATAATTTGTTGGAAGACAGTGCCTGTTTATGAAGGTGGTGTTAATCAGACTACTGTAATTAGTATTTATTCATCGCCTGTTTTGTTTCCCGTAAGAAGATGAAGTTCGAGCTTGGAGATGAAATATGTATTTATAGGAAACTAATCGGTACAATTGGAAATTGGCATGTTCTTGGTCATGTAGAGCTTGTGTATAACGCATAAGTGACAATGAAGTTTGTTTGAACAAAATCAGTTCACTGGTTCTCATTTTGCTGTAACATCACCTTAACACCAACGGCAGCATTAGCACACTAGTGTACTTCATTTCATATAAGTTGGCCAGATTCTGACAGTCAGTAAGTGGCAACTTGACATATATGACACAAACAAAGTGCCATTTACAAAATCCTGTATCAGCTGATGCACGAACCAACAAAAGTCAATATTGCATTGGCTATCCAGAGTGCACTGCCGACGCACATTAGACAAGCAGAAAATACGTGATAAGAAAGAGTTCCTAGATTAATTATTACATTTTACTTTATGTGGTCATAAAACAGCGGTTTTTGTTCTAAAGTAGAAATGTATAGGTGTTCAAAATAAAAGGCACATTAAAACAATCCATATCCAAATGAAACGCAATTTCTAAACCTTTTTTCACGTCGTATCCCGCCCTCTCCAACCCCGCTTTACTTACGTGCTTGATATTAATTCCAAAAGCATACAGAAATATTGCATAATATTGTTGAACAATTTTTTCTAATAATTTGACAAAATAAATTTCAAATTCGCGTCGTTCTGTGCCAGTAATAGAAAAATAGTCAACTTAAAAAAGACGCGACCTATTGAGCAAAGTAAGCGGCTCAGACCTCGCTCTGACATGATGTGGACGCCATCTATCGGATGTTTTCCGAAGCATTACCAGTCAGAAAAGAATGGCGCTCGCATGCTATATATAACACATTTACGAACAGATACCAATAGTTTTATTTTTCGCAAGCTCTGCGTAATTTTTAAAGTAACATATATTTTGTGTACAGCGATCTTGGGTACTAGCAATTTCTATTCGGCAGGTAATCATTTGTCTACGTAAATTATACGCCATATTGGTATCCGAAAACCTATTTCCTTGTTTCGGAAGAAAGTGGGAGACGCATGAATAGTTTTTAAACAATTCTAACGTTATTCCACGTCACATATTTCCAACTCAAATATATTAGCTATAACGTCCAATGGGATAATAGCTACAACTACAGTTTCGCAAATGTTATCCCAAATTCACTGTATCTGACAAATTAAAAAAGTTAGCAAATATTACATTTTTTACAAAATTTTATATTTTTACTTTTATAATGTACTAATTTTTTTAGACAGATGTCAGTCTAATATATCAAAAAATTTGTTTAGCATTACATTTTTTTGTAGTTATTAAATTTTAAATTAATTATTTATATTTTTGCCCTCTAACATAACAATTTGCTTATTGATGATTTATGTACACATTACTATTACTACAATCGCAGCTACGTATTTCTGAGTAGCAAGTTTGCCTAGAACGTCCCACGAACAGTACATTGACAAGGGGATCGACTGAGGACAGCATGAAAATAAACAACATCGTTGCCATGTGGTCAATCAGCTAAAGGCGGAAGGATACGTAGTTAGATGTAAACAGTGGTGCTACTTTCGCAGACCTGTCAGAGATTTAGCCTTGGGAGATAACAGCCATGTTAAGTTCATGACCTTGAGATAACGCTTATCTTATCTCTTGTTTACTTTCTGCTACTATTGCTATCTTCTCATGCATGATATGTACACTTTCATTATTGCCTAATTGCTCCATGTATGTTTTGCAGTTTTTGTTCAAGAAACTGAAACAAAGACCTTAGAAACTGCATCTTCTTTTTCATTTGCTAAAACCACAGTGACTCAGCACTGTTGGGTAACATGAATCTACAAGTAGTTTAACAAACATCCATACATAAAACAAAATATGACTCTCGCAGTTATCCTTGCAAACTTTTCTTTTCCAGTGTAAATACATACTTGGAAATGCCCAAATGCCCAAAATGATGCTGCTACAAATAATAAATTCATATTATGTTGAAGGTGAAGTGTAGTACTGTTACTATATGCAGTAAAATTCAGGAAATTTGTTATTGTAGTACTTATTGGCTGTGTAGCAGAGTACACTTGGTGTCCCATAGTCCACCCCCTCCAGAGTATTATTGCTGCCACACTAAAGATAGGATTTGTGCGTGTGTGTGTGTTAAATTATGTATGTTTGTATGGTGTGCATCTTTTAACGTACTTTTGTGTTTTTCCAGCTGTATGAGCAGGCGATGGAGGAAAATGACAGACTGAGGGAGAAGCTGAAAAAGACTGAAGATACCGTAAATGTAGTGAGAACGCAACTGGAGAGTGCAACTAACACTGTAAGTGCCCTCCCTATGTTCTTGATAAAATGTCCTTCCAAGGTAGTGAGTGGGCAGTTACTTGCAGTTTACCAGGTTTGGCGTTTTATGTAATTACCACTGGAAAATCTTCTCGAACTGGACATACTAACTTAAGTTGTATTGAACATTTTTAATATATAGTGCATATATGAGAGATACAGAATAGTGTAAATGTTTTTTAAATGAGACCACAGCAGACTGATGAACACAATGCTTCCTCACAATTTGAGAAAACTTGCATATTAATTACAATTATTATCTCTAGCTATTTCAATAATAATTTTGGATCTTAACTGAGCTGTTAATAATATCTCTTCTGAAGAAAATTTTTTTGTACATATTTACCACTGCACTTTTTTTATTTACTATCAAACAGAATTAATTTGTCTTGTAGTTTACTTGCCAGGCATATACTGAGATAATCTGTAAATAAATCGGTATCATTTGATTTTGTAATGTGTGATTCAATTGGTAAAATGCTAAATTCTTGATTTTGGTACACCATTAGTAATAAATATTGTTAGAAGGTTAATAAAAACGATAGTGGTATAATAATTCTGGAGGGCCCATAGATAATTTCCAGTAGATAGACTTTCAATCCATGCGAGTTTGATGTATAGTNCCCTCACAATTTGAGAAAACTTGCATATTAATTACAATTATTATCTCTAGCTATTTCAATAATAATTTTGGATCTTAACTGAGCTGTTAATAATATCTCTTCTGAAGAAAATTTTTTTGTACATATTTACCACTGCACTTTTTTTATTTACTATCAAACAGAATTAATTTGTCTTGTAGTTTACTTGCCAGGCATATACTGAGATAATCTGTAAATAAATCGNTTTACTATCAAACAGAATTAATTTGTCTTGTAGTTTACTTGCCAGGCATATACTGAGATAATCTGTAAATAAATCGCTATCATTTGATTTTGTAATGTGTGATTCAATTGGTAAAATGCTAAATTCTTGATTTTGGTACACCATTAGTAATAAATATTGTTAGAAGGTTAATAAAAACGATAGTCGTATAATAATTCTGGAGGGCCCATAGATAATTTCCAGTAGATAGACTTTCAATCCATGCGAGTTTGATGTATAGTNCGTATAATAATTCTGGAGGGCCCATAGATAATTTCCAGTAGATAGACTTTCAATCCATGCGAGTTTGATGTATAGTGTTGACACTGTACCAGAAATTTACTTAAGTGCTTCCCCGCGAAACATTTGACAAATTTCCTTTGAACGATTGAAGAAAATTTTTGTGTGGTACTAAACCTTGTGTATGTATTTTAGACCATGTATTGACTTTGATGTTGCTTTGTTTTTAATTTAATTTATTTTTGTACCTTCTGTACAATAAATTCACTCAAGGTATGGTTCATGTTCATAGGTTTTCTTTTCTATTTTGTGTTTCATTCTGTGTAATATCACTGTATTGAGATTATGGATATTTCTTAAGAATTCAATTATGCTTGTATTGATGCCATTAAAATAATTATTGTACATAATACCAGGTAAAGTATTATTGCTGTGTGCACTTAATTTGTAGCATTTTTAAAGTAGAAATTCAAAAGCTTGTACAATCCACTAAAATATGTGCATGTAAACACGCAAGATCAACATGTATAGTGATGTCAGTCTCATCATCATGGGTGTGTCAGTTTTTTCCATGCATAACCATACTACTGTCTCTTAAAATGTGTTAATCTGGAGTCCTACACACACAAATAAAGAACGGACCACAGTGCGAGTCTTAGAATGTATCACACTAGAGGTGGTTCACTGTAAACTGAGCACTGTTAAAAGCCCTGCTTAAGATCTTCTTGTATGCGCATTGCGTATTCTTCCATCCTACGTAATATTAACATCGCCGTTACTCTGATTACTTATTCATGCATCAATCAAATTAAACTGTGAAATTATTTTAAAAAGTAAATATTTTAGCAATGTGCTAATTTTTACACTTATATGCATTAAAAAACAAGAAAAGGAAGTGATTTCATTATTCATAAATGTTAACCTTGCACAGTGTTGCGACATGGGACGACTCGCTCTTTATCCTTACCAACGTTTGCTGGGTGCATGCCTTAAGTGCCTGTTAGTGTGTGCATATAGGGACAGTGACACGTTTCAAAGGTTGGTTTCAAATAACCATTGCCAGTCTATCACATGGTAAGCTGGAAAAAAAAGCAGGAAATATCCCTGTTCTTAACATTAATTAAAGAATCGTGTAGTAAAACATTTGTATCTACTTTTCTTTAAAAAGTGAAATATTTGTGCACAAGTTCTATTTAAAGTTGAAATAAGAAATCAAATAATGGTGATTTTTTTTTATAGCCTTCTAAGAACTCATTTTCTGAGCTTGAGAAGCGAGAAAGGAGAGCAATGGAGCGAAAGTTGTCCGAAATGGAAGAGGAATTAAAGGTGAGTTTCCGAAATCTGGTTTTTGGTGTTTGATATGATGTCGTACATAGTGTTCAACATAGTTCACTTTGGTTTTATAAAAAACTTAATGTTGCACATTTACTAAAATGCCATAATTACATCAGTCTGTGGATATATATATATATATATATTTTTTTTTNCTTAATGTTGCACATTTACTAAAATGCCATAATTACATCAGTCTGTGGATATATATATATATATATATTTTTTTTTATGAAATAAAAATGTACCTATGTTGAAGTGAATACTTGTTTTCTTTACAGGCAGCATAAATGTTGAGNTTTTTTTTTATGAAATAAAAATGTACCTATGTTGAAGTGAATACTTGTTTTCTTTACAGGCAGCATAAATGTTGAGTTCCAAACACTATGTGAATATAACTGAATGCTGTAGCAGTGTAAATAAATTTTAATTGGTTTATTATGTTTACAAAGAAATCTTAGTACAGGAGACCCCTGATTTTACGAGAAAATTATGTAACACAGTTTTCCTACTTATTAACTTAATGTAAATTTGAATCTTGTCCGTAAGTTTCCCTTTCAGGAAGTTTTCCTAGTCAATAAGCCTAAATTTTTCATTTCCTTCAGAAACCTTGGAGTTTTGATGTAATGTAAGGTAAGCATTAAGTCAAATTGCCCTGTAATTCATGGCAGGCACAAAGGGTGTGGTTTTGATTTACTGAAGCTTGTAGAGAATCATGTCTCAAGGACTGTATTTATTCACCTTGACTCGTGACGTAGGATGACTGACGACGTCCACGATCGGGCAAGGTTTTAGTGTGTCTGTCAGACGCACGGGCGATATGACTGGGCTGACTTTGTTGGCTGCTCGCCGGACCCCGGCCAGTATGTAAGCTGGGGCGCGTGGCTTGACGGCACAGCACAAAGTCTGGTGTGGGCTTAACTGTCCTTCGTACTACCGGTTTCTACAGAGCCACTGGTTTACCTGTATTGGGCGTGTCCCAGGGTAGCTACTGACTCGGCTGCTGGTACCGGTTGGAACTCGTGCTCAGTCCACGGGCGAAGGTGGTGGAGGCCTGCGGAGGGCTGCTGGTCCTGCTAGGTCGGAAACAAGGATTTTTGATCTCCGGAAGTCCTTGGCGGACCTCTCAATGATGGGATGTAGCTTGCCGGCGGTCTTGTAAGGTGGCTCAAAGAGGGAGCTGGAGGGAACTGGGAGATGAGGTCTCTTCAGTTGGCGGGCGAATGCTTGAGCTCATTCCCGAGGGGGCAGTTGGCACTTGGCTGCAGTTCACCCTAGGCTCAGAGGCAGTAGTGTCCACTTCGCACCACTGCTATGGGTGTATGTCATAGAGGTAGGAACTAAGGTCTGTCACGCTAGGGAAGAGCAGGCAACGAAGCTCCCTCGATAGATGTAAAGCTAGTCGAGGCCAAGCCAACCAGAGTCTGACCTGTTACCAACCGGTGAAGTTCAACGCTGTAGCTGGAGCGGTTGGTTACCCTGGAAGTCTGACAGCGACGTGGGTTTGGTCTAATAGGGGTCAGACCTCCAGAACCAGTTTTATAACTCCTTCCAGCGAAAATAACGTGATGGATAGAGTGAATTAGCTGGGCTGTCAGACTAGCCGCCTCTTGGATTGAATTTCTAATGGTAGTGGCTCTACCGTACGTGTGCACCAGTTATCTTGCTGTACCTGATGCACAGTAGGGGTGGCCATTTAATGTGCTATTTGAGACATACATGCGCCCGGTTAAGAGACCCTGCAGTCCTACTTTAAGTTCTGCAAAGTGGGTTTCAAATAACGCAGTCTCCTGCTTTTCCTTGGTGGGCCAGCGTCTACTTTGGATTAAAGTCTGTCACCCTAGAAATGAACACTCAGAATTTAGGTAGGATCACGTGTTTATTCCCTTGAGGAAGATACACGGTGGCCTGTAATAACTCTTAACTAAAATGAACTGAAATTGAAGTAAAATATGTTCAAACCAGGTGATGGGGACCTGGGTCTAAACTAAGCTACCTTACCGCAAATGCAGTAAGGTAGCTATAATACTAATTGTAATGCTGTTGTCCAGAAGTGACTATGGTGTCACTACCAGAGGGGTAGTGANAGTAAGGTAGCTATAATACTAATTGTAATGCTGTTGTCCAGAAGTGACTATGGTGTCACTACCAGAGGGGTAGTGAGTGTTAAGGGGGATGAAGACGTCTTCGGAGGTTGAGGGTTGAGGGTCTGGAAGATCTGCTGAAGAGCGGGGGTCCTTCATGAGGAAGGCGGTTATAGCAGAGAGCTCCAGCTCCGGCACACGAGGTGGTGAAACGAGCTGTTGAGAATCAACTGACTTTTCTGGGCCGTGTACTGGCCTATATGGATGGCCGGCTGCTGGCCCTTTGGCCGGCCGGGCATCTTTGTGCTTGAGCTCCTCCTTTAGTGACGAGGGCCACTATCTCTCGAGAAACTGGGAGCAAGCTTCCCTGCTATGCGGGGCTGCGTCTGCTGCACAAGCTCAGGCGTAGCGCTAGGTTGCTTGGCTGGCTTTTATCACACGTAGGGGGATGGCGTGACATCCGACATAAAGGTGAAAACGATGTTGACTGTCATGTCCATGGGTGCCTTTTTCCTAGGGGTGTACTGGTAGGTTCTGGTAGCAAGTCGTTCAGGGTTAAAACCCTGCCTGGGGTGACGTGAAGTCGTGTTTATATATGTATGTGTGTGTGTGTCTGTGCGCGTCATGCGTCAACCTCTACCTCAAAATTGCAAGTTTTTTTTAATGAAATACAAATCACTTCAAAAGGCTGACATCTGCCAAATAAAACACTAGTCTTGTATGTACTGACTGCAGGTCTTCACTCTGTTTGGTATGGATGGTACTGATGTACGTGTGAACATTCGGCGTGGAGGGGTAAACACAGCCCTGTCGCAACCTCTCTTCCTTCTCTCTGGCACAACGCACACGAGTCAATAAAATCTGATCCTTCTCCGATATTGATAGGGCAGCAGAGCAATCAATGTAATGCAATTGTACAGGACGAGTATTAAAGAATACCCCAACTTNTCCGATATTGATAGGGCAGCAGAGCAATCAATGTAATGCAATTGTACAGGACGAGTATTAAAGAATACCCCAACTTCGAAGGTCTATAATATCAAAACCAAACAGCCTACAACCTTGATTGACCAATCAAATGAACTGTGGAACCATGAAGTTTGTTTACCATTTGTTCATAAATGTTCGATGTAATCACCATGAGCGGCCCGAACGACATCTAAGCTATAATCAAACTCGTTCCATGCTCTTGTCAGCATGTCCGGTGTTATGGTTTGGATGGCGTTCGTAACTCTTGGTTTTTAGATGGAGAGGGGGTAGTGAGCTCGCATCGACACGTCAGCGTGAAGGGGGCGGTTTTACAATTCCTTTATGGTGCGCCACCTCATTGGCACTTAGCTGTTCATGGATACCTGAACGAGACGTTGCCAGAATGCAGGATATGTCGAGGAGCAGCTGGTGACCATGCTTGTCATCACTGGCCCCCAAGAAGCTCAGATCTTACCCCGTGCGATTTTTTCTATAGGGGTACATAAAGGATCAAGTGTTTTGTCCACCATTGCCGGTTAACATTGACTACCTCAAAACGAGAATTATGGACGCGATCCAAACCGTAACACGGGACATGATGACAAGAGTGTGGAACGAGTTTGATTATTGCGTAGATGTCGTTCGGGCCGCTCGTGGTGGTCACATTGAACATTTATGAATGTATGGTAAACAAACTTCATGGTTCCACGGTTCATTTGACTGGTCAATCAAGGTTGTAGGCTGTTTGGTTTTAATATTATAGACCTTCAAAATTGGGGTATTCTTTAATACTCATCCTGTAAATCCGCACATGCCTTCTAAACTGATAAAATTTTGCCCCAATATCAGTCTGGTAAAAATTCAGTCAGATCGTTCTAAGGAATCGAGACAGCACTTTATCAGCCCATGAGACTTGGATAATATTAAAAAACCAGATGTTTTTGTGCTGGAGATCCTTTTTACGGAGAGGAAAGCTAACTATGTCGCCATTCATTTTGACCCCAGTTGTGACTTGATACCCATCAAAAAATGGTGTCGAGGAAGTGATATCCTTCTTGAGTATGATCCTATTTATCCTCTCTAGAATGAAATTATATTTGGCTGTGCTGATTCTGAAGTTGTCATGGACATGTAGTTTTCCAAAGAAGGTGTCAAATGTTCCCTCCAAATAACCATATTTGCAGTATTGGGTGAATTCAGAACCTTCTTTTGTGCTTTCCTAACAGGTATTCCCGACGCAGATACAGTAGCCATGGTATATAGTGTGAACACATTACATTTCCAAACCCACGACAAGAACTGATCACTATTTAGGATGGATAGTTAAATATGGCAATGTAACAGTGTCACTTTGTATTAAACTAGTAGGAGTGTTTTGTCGTCCCCACACCACGGCACAGTTTTACTTGATATAGCGAAACTATCGTATTGGAGGGTTAGTAATACCAGTCTGTGTGCTCTGCCAGTCCTATTCTGACAGACTTGGACGGGTCTTACATGGCTGACGAGGTGGGTGATGGTTGTGTAGTAACCAGCATTGCTCCCTTGCTCTNTCCGATATTGATAGGGCAGCAGAGCAATCAATGTAATGCAATTGTACAGGACGAGTATTAAAGAATACCCCAACTTTGAAGGTCTATAATATCAAAACCAAATAGCCTACAACCTTGATTGACCAATCAAATGAACTGTGGAACCATGAAGTTTGTTTACCATTTATTCATAAATGTTCGATGTAATCACCATGAGCGGCCCGAACGACATCTAAGCTATAATCAAACTCGTTCCATGCTCTTGTCAGCATGTCCGGTGTTATGGTTTGGATGGCGTTCGTAACTCTTGGTTTTTAGATGGAGAGGGGGTAGTGAGCTCGTATCGACACATCAGCGTGAAGGGGGCGGTTTTACAATTCCTTTATGGTGCGCCACCTCATTGGCACTTAGCTGTTCACGGATACCTGAACGAGACATTGCCAGAATGCAGGATATGTCGAGGAGCAGCTGGTGACCAGGCTTGTCATCACTGGCCCTCAAGAAGCTCAGATCTTACCCCGTGCGATTTTTTCTATAGGGGTACATAAAGGATCAAGTGTTTTGTCCACCATTGCCGGTTAACATTGATTACCTCAAAACGAGAATTATGGACGCGATCCAAACCGTAACATGCTACATGATGACAAGAGTGTGGAACGAGTTTGATTATTGCGTAGATGTCGTTCGGGCCGCTCGTGGTGGTCACATTGAACATTTATGAATGTATGGTAAACAAACTTCACGGTTCCACGGTTCATTTGACTGGTCACAAGGTTGTAGGCTGTTTGGTTTTAATATTATAGACCTTCAAAATTGGGGTATTCTTTAATACTCATCCTGTACATCCGCACATGCCTTCTAAACTGATAAAATTTTGCCCCAATATCAGTCTGGTAAAAATTCAGTCAGATCGTTCTAAGGAATCGAGACAGCACTTTATCAGCCCATGAGACTTGGATAATATTAAAAAACCAGATGTTTTTGTGCTGGAGATCCTTTTTACGGAGAGGAAAGCTAACTATGTCGCCATTCATTTTGACCCCAGTTGTGACTTGATACCCATCAAAAAATGGTGTCGAGGAAGTGATATCCTTCTTGAGTATGATCCTATTTATCCTCTCTAGAATGAAATTATATTTGGCTGTGCTGATTCTGAAGTTGTCATGGACATGTAGTTTTCCAAAGAAGGTGTCAAATGTTCCCTCCAAATAACCATATTTGCAGTATTGGGTGAATTCAGAACCTTCTTTTGTGCTTTCCTAACAGGTATTCCCGACGCAGATACAGTAGCCATGGTATATAGTGTGAACACATTACATTTCCAAACCCACGACAAGAACTGATCACTATTTAGGATGGATAGTTAAATATGGCAATGTAACAGTGTCACTTTGTATTAAACTAGTAGGAGTGTTTTGTGGCCCCCACACCACGGCACAGTTTTACTTGATATAGTGAAACTATCGTATTGGAGGGTTAGTAATACCAGTCTGTGTGCTCTGCCAGACTTGGACGGGTCTTACATGGCTGACGAGGTGGGTGATGGTTGTGTAGTAACCAGCATTGCTCCCTTGCTCCCTTGCTCCCTTGCTCCCTTGCTCTCTTCCCCTCTCCATCATCCATGCATGTTGGGTTATGAAGGTGATAGTTTTTAATCAATTTTCACCTCGGTCCCCCCTCGTAGTTTTTACTTTTAATCAATTTTGTTTGTATGTATTTGAATTTGTGTCAAGAATTTTGTATTTTTTTCTTAAATCATTAGATTTTTTTTTACGGTTCTCAAGAGAAACCTCGTAAAATCTGGACCTGTAAAATCGAGGGTCTTCTGTAGATAATTGCTAGCCTGGGATAGCAAAAATATATTTTGTATCTTGTGCATGACATTTTGGATACCAGCATGACAGGTGAAAGATAATGTACTGATAAATAACCATTATCAGTCTGTTAAGAATATAATTTTTGTGTGTATTAGCTCATGGTTGAATTTGATTTAGAACTTTGAAGTGTTGTGTTTGGAGTTGGTTTTTAAATGTCTTGCTGTATTTTTTGTGCAGACTTTTTTGAATAATTTTTTTTGGTGATTTATTTCAACCGTCTTATGCTTCTGTCTTCCTGATCAATTGTGCATTTTCATTGTTTACAATTTTTCTCTGGATTTTTATGCAAATTTTTTTTGTCTGCTAGTTTCCCATAGTATATATTATTGTCGTTGGATATGGCCGTAGTGTTATGCACATGCTGTTTGTACGTTCAAAGAGACAAGTTACATTTGTTTTACTTTTTGGTTTTTCCAGCAGTTGCAAAAACTCAAAGCAGAAAATGAAAGGTTGAAAGCGGAAAACCGGGCTTTGACTCGGGTGGTGTCTAAACTGACCAATTCCGCCAATGCCACAAAATAGGTAAAACACAATTATTTTTGCAGCGAGAACCAGAAATTCGTTGTTGCATTTTCCTTTACGACTGTCCGCCTGCATGTGCTGTGTTGCTACTGGCTAAATGCAGTGTGTGATGTAACAGACTGTTAGATGTTGATCCTTGAAAGTTTTATTGTCCTTATTAGTCTCGTTCTGTTCAAAATACAGCTTGCTCAGGCTCAGGTGTAACGAGTTTACGAGAATGAAAACCAGTCGTAGCAGCAGGTTACTGCGGGAATTCTTAACGGTATTTTTGGCACCTAGGCTTTTATTTACTGTACATTACAAAATGTATAGGATGTCTTTGATAAAACAAAGAATTGCATTAAATCGTCAGCAGGACTCTGATAGTGGTACAGCTGAATCAGGGCATAATGTTCATCCAGGAGTGTGTAGACAATCCTTGCTTGTTTAGGAAGGCACGTGGCTTACAACTCACTTCATTACTGTTGTGTATGTTGCCTCTGTCTCCTTCCTTACAGCCATGCATGTTTTTCATTTGTGCCATGGATGAGTACAGTTGTTGAACCTGCATGTTAGTCATACTTTTTAGGTTGCTTGCAACATGGTAACCTAATTGCACAGCCGCTGATCTAAAAAATTTAGTTCTGTAAGTTTGATTGTAAGTTCTATAATTATGATTCAACACACCTCACAATTCAGTGCATATTGTTCAAGATGCAAACTCTGTCGGTCATATATCAACACAGAAATTGGTGACAGGACAATTAGAGAATTGAAATTGAATCTTCAATTCTAGGTTATTTGTACTGTTCTGAGAAGAAAACGTATACATATAAATCAAATTCCAAATTTAGCTCTGGAATATTTTTGTGCTATCTATTTTTTGCATTTTTCATTTTTTATTGTGAATTATGTAAATAATTATTGAGTCATAAATTTTCAGTTGACCNTATCTATTTTTTGCATTTTTCATTTTTTATTGTGAATTATGTAAATAATTATTGAGTCATAAATTTTCAGTTGACCATGTTTATAAAATGGTTGGATTCCAACAGCAGCAGTTATTTTGTCTGCAGATGTTGGTTGGTAAAAGTGTTAAGCATTTTGTTTTTGAGGTTGACCACATCTAGTAAACAAACAAAATGCCTACACGCCTAAAATGAGGCAGAAAAGTTTCCGGCTATTACAGTACATATAGTAAAATATCATTATAATGTATTTATTTATACTTAACACATCCTAAAAGTACGTAGGGTCTTTTGTTAATGTTTAATGGCACANTATCTATTTTTTGCATTTTTCATTTTTTATTGTGAATTATGTAAATAATTATTGAGTCATAAATTTTCAGTTGACCGTGTTTATAAAATGGTTGGATTCCAACAGCAGCAGTTATTTTGTCTGCAGATGTTGGTTGGTAAAAGTGTTAAGCATTTTGTTTTTGAGGTTAACCACATCTAGTAAACAAACAAAATGCCTACACGCCTAAAATGAGGCAGAAAAGTTTCCGGCTATTACAGTACATATAGTAAAATCTCATTATAATGTATTTATTTATACTTAACACATCCTAAAAGTACGTAGGGTCTTTTGTTAATGTTTAATGGCACAGACTATATGATGCCTGAAGGTTAAGGGGTTTGCAATAATGTAGTCTTTTACTGTTTCATTTTGAAGGACGATTATATTGTCTGGAGTTAATACAAGAACTACGTTCATGAACACTTGAGAGGTGTGGTACCTAATTTGACTACTCGTATTAACTGTTTACGACTTCGTGGTGCAGGACGGTGATTGTATACTTAACTCTTGCTGGTATGATGTCAGCTGTGGAGGGTGAGCTCCGGCGATGGGCGGCCTTTGGCAAAGGNCGTGCCTACTGACGTACTGCTGTACTGAGGTACTGTTGTGGCCGGGAGTCCGATCTCCTGGCCTCTCGACCGACTGACTGACTACTCTGGGCTCGGCAATAATCAACTGTCTGACCTCTCTGCGCGGTACTAATGAACTAAAATCCCACTTCTCTCTAGAAAAGGGGTTTTTATGCTTGCCAGCCTCCATCCTTAATTGTCGGCACCTGTTGCCTTGTGGTGGGGAGGGGGTGAGGTGGTAGAACGCAGAACAATGCCTTTCAAAACACGTGTCCTGGTTCCTGAAGGGTTTGGGGGCGGGGGAAGGTAGCCCCTTGCCCCTAGCTTACTCTCGTCAGCTATTTCTTCTCGGTGCGTTTCCACATTGTCCTGTGGTTAGCTAAGGGAGGAGGGGGGGTGTTCTCGGCACCAATATCCAGCTCGTCAGCTATTTCTTCCGCGGTGTGTGTTTTCTGAATTCAGGCGAAATACACATGATTATTTGGTGATATCCCGTGAAACCTCTGCGCTCCACAGATCTCACGGGCTGGCTAGTGGCGAAGGGGGTTGGCCGGGAGGCCTACGCAGCAAGACACGTGTAACTGCGGTCCGTCACCTGCCTCGTGACATGTGTCTACTAAGTCTCTACCCTGGTTATGCGGGGGGCGGTGGTTGTGGGCCAGCGTCGCTCTAATATTCCTAAACCGTCACACAACATACTTTATAGTGAAAGTACCGTAAAACTCTGTTATGAAGTTTGCTAGTGATGGGTCGAATCTCGAAAAATCGAGTCTTCAACAAAGATTGACTCTCGTCAGTTGAGTGAAGTTTTTTTACAGCAGGCATCGAGTTGTATTGAGCTACTGAACGTGCAAGTCGAGTCATGGTACTTTTATTTTATAAACAACAAATATTTGCACCTAACAAACACCTTTTGTGTCTCGTGATTCAATAATTTCACGTTCCTAAACTGCCAAAGTTGCACCGGAATGGAAACAATAAAGCTGCTACATGCCTGACACTTGGTTGACGTTTGTGATAAGATAACGTGAGCGTTTTATTTCGTGACTTGAGCCATTTTACTTCCCGGCAAAGTATTTGCCACAGCTCGGTGGCATCAGATAACTAGACAGGCAACTTGTCGTGGTTGACAGATACAGTCTCAGCACAACANTTTGCCACAGCTCGGTGGCATCAGATAACTAGACAGGCAACTTGTCGTGGTTGACAGATACAGTCTCAGCACAACACATACGTACAACCATAGGACGTACTGTATTTAAATATGTGAAACTTTTGTCTCATGGCAAGTCACTCCTTCAGCATAAATATGCATAACTGTAAACTTCTCATTACTTTTCTCGTCTAATTACTGTTTTAAAAACATGTGTTTAAAAAAAATAACAACTATTAGGTAGAAAAACTTCAAATGTGAACTGCTTGTCCACTCATGGCGGTATGCTGACAGACCAGCCTGAAAGCTACCCTCCCACTCCACCCCTGTAACANTTTTTTTTTTTTTTTTTTTTTCTCAGCATCCGTAACTAACATTACTATTCCTATCATAGTCGTTTACTCTTCGGTGATTGGGAAAAAGTAGCGCTGTGAATCACTTACTCAGGCCAAGAATTATTCTTATTGGTAGAAACTAGTGCCAAACCTTTTTCTTGGTAAACTGTGACTGAGTTAGAGGAAGTTATGAGTGGGCGTTATATCCATGTACATGGGTACACATTTACATTTATGGTGCAAACTCGATTTTAACTCAAAAATGTTGTACTGAACTCGACTTGACTCGAAGCTGTAAAAATTTTACTCTCCCATCACTAAAGTTTGCAAATTTTGTATCTTGTCTACACACATGCGTAATTTAACNAGCTGTAAAAATTTTACTCTCCCATCACTAAAGTTTGCAAATTTTGTATCTTGTCTACACACATGCGTAATTTAACCCCTAAATAAGTTTTCCTGATTTTTTCCAGTCCCTTTAGAAATGTATTAACATGGTTTTATTGTACTTTATACTGACAGTATTAGTTCCAAATCTTTACGAAACTGACTCTGTTATTTCTGTCTCTTACAACTTGCCGCCTGAGGAAGCTGGCAAACGTTGCAATCGCCCGGAAAATGTGTCGTCCTTCTTTGTGTGTGTGTGCGCCTGTCAACAAGTACTATGCTGTGAATTCTTGAATTCCTATCCTTTTATATATTTTCACTAAATAAGAGTGAGGATAATATTGTGCTTTATAAAAAAAAAAATTCACAAATTACGATCTGCAAACATGAAGTAATGCGTGGTTTACAATTGTGCGCTGCTGATGGCTATAGCAATACCTGCACCTAGGGCATTGGCCTATGTGTATCTGACACTGGGAAGCCTGGCCGGGGTATTAGCTTAACCATTCCATGCAGATGAGAGTGGGAAGCCTGGCCAGGGGAATAGCCACAGTTATCTAAGGAGTGCCAGGGCGTGGTATCTGCCTGCAAGTATTCATGAGCACCAGGTGAAATTAAGTTCTGGCTTACCACATCCAGAAGCTGAGGCTAAGGGTAGGGTACTAGCTGGAGCTAGCACCCCGCGGGGTCGGTCGGCCTTTCTGGGTGTCTTGATAGGCGAGAAGAGTGGAGGCAGCTCTGCCTCTCGTAGTACCTCCTGATCTTCCCAAGCCTGAGGTCATGATCGACCATAGCCAGGGTGGTCGGTGGGCTGGCGTTGTTACCTACTGCCATTTTGGCGAACTTCTCTAACATGGTGGAAGGTGCGGGGCACAGCTCATAATGATTACATAAATTAAAAGGAGGATCACTTTTAAGCCGGGAAGCGGCACATCACGCGGAGCTGGCATTCTCCTTTAATCGTTTCCTCAGTGCAAGCCACACGAGCGTAATTTCACTGGGTTTTATTTGCCACTTCTGGCAACGAGTACAGTTAACACCAAATTACACTGGGTATATCTCTGATTGAACACTTTATTACAAATAACACTGGAGAACACTGAAAACGCCCTACTTACTCTAACACTGCGACAGCGAACAGAGTTTACATGACCGGAAATGGATGGCTTGCGCAGGCGACAACGAGCACTTGTTCTGGTGAGGGCGCTGGGTGTGTTCCCAAATTCACGTAATCCTGCACTGGTGGTTAGAGTAGGAGGTGGAGGGATGACAACTGAGAGTGTTTTGGCCGCTGTGCCTAGGAATAGATTGACAGTGATTGAGCATATTTCGGCCCCGATCCCACTGACAGGAGGTTGTGGGGTACATCCTGCTACCGCTAAGCGTGTTTCGGCCTCTGGGTAGCAAAACAAGGCTTGAGGAAAGGCAGGATATCCGCTGTTGCCACTGAGCGTATTTTGGCCCCTGGTCGTTGGGAGGGTGATTGAGTGCAGAAAGCATGTGGATGCTGGAGTTCCACCATGGGGAAGACTCTGCGACGTACTCTCTGCTCTGCCTTGCCGGCGACCGCCTTACATACCTCCCCGGCTTGGGAGGAGGTGTGGTGAGAGCCTCTTACGGCCACAGTAAAACAAAACAAATTCCACTTGATACACTGCTTCCAATGTTATTAAATAACATTTCAGTGCACAAAAATATATTACATTAAAGTATTACAAGTACATTAAAGAATTACTTGTTTCAAATGGCTTACTTGTTTACAAATGGCTTACTTTGATCCATGTCGCATACTGCTTTTATTCTAAAGCGCCACTGTCTTACCCCCGCCATCGCAAACCAGCATTCCCGATGAGAGAATAGCATAAGAGTCCGTGTGTTCCGCCCCTGAGCAAGCTTTAATGCAACCCACCACAACATAGTAGCCCTGCAAGACTCATTGCTATGAGCCCGGACGGCCCGGCAGCAAGTATACCTGTGCGGCCACGCAGCGGCAGAGTAAGGAAGGGGTTGCACTCAGCACGTGAAGGTCGATGCAAAGATATATGCGGTGACGTGCCGTCCAAGCGTCAGTTGACTCCTGCAATCTCGAGGGATAAGTCACCTACCGGAGTCCACACACCAGCCCTGCCGCGAGCACCGAAGGAAGCTGCCAGCAGAGATCAATGCCGCCAAAGAGATCCAGCTCCGAAGGAAAACTTGAGCTGAGACCACCACGCTGACGAGACCCAGTTGAGAGCCCGTGAAGGGCCATCCAGCTGACCTTACCTCAACATACTGCCTCAGCAATCCCAGCAGAAGCCGCAATCAGCTAAGTACCGGCATTCGTCGCTCAAGAGACGTCTTGAGTGTTTGTGTGTGCGACACTTAACGTCCTTATTTATCAAGATCATTAGTGGATTATGCCCCTAGTTCCGTTGGTGTTTGATCCCACCCTTAAGGCCCCTAACCTGCTGTTGTAATGACGCAGTATTATTAATTTTCAGGACACGTGCTCCATTTTCTTTCATTTTGCTAAGCTTCATAATATTTTTATCGGGTTTGAAATTAAAAGCTGTGGTTCGTTTTATCGTGATAGTTTTTTTATCAGGCACACATCTGCCGTTCTCAAAGTCTTAGTTTCAGTAGCGTCAACATTAGATTATCTTTTTTCAGACTGCGTCAACTGTTTTTGTACTAGGCAGTTTCGGAAACAAAGGAAGAGCGTGCCCACGCCAGGCCCTTATCTAAGGAGAGGGGGGGGGGCGATAGGCAGCGACAAGTACACGTGTGCCTGTAGCCATGAAAGTCAGTTGAATCAAGTCAGTCTTCTGAAGTCAGTTGTCATCCAGAGCTCGCCTAGGCCGCGTCGGGCTTAGGGCTAACCCCCACACCGGCAAACTAGACCTTACTAGATTATTTCTCCGCCGGTGTGGGAGGTCACTGCATTTAATTTTCTTCGGACAAGTTTTTATAACATGAATAATTCGTAAACGACTGTGGCGCTGTTCTGCACTTGTCTGGTTATCTGAAACCTGTTCGTACTCTTCATACCTGAACTCGTATGTGAACTGTGTCACTGGATTGGTAGATAAATTAAAGTAAAGAACAAATAAATCTGAACTTGACTTTATTTCATATTTAATTGGCGTCCATTTTACAGAGTCTCGTGTTACTCTGTCTTGAGCTAGTCGAGTGGAAAGTTATAGCAGTGGTAATTTCCAGCCGGCTGTAACTGTGCGTGTGGCACATAGCACTGTGTACAGACTCGGACAGTGTGTCTGTTTTGAAACTAATAAAACTATGTTACATAACTAGAGATGGGACATTCAATACCTCAATATGGGGGGGGGGTATCAAAAGTATTGAGTATCATTATGTGCATATCAATACATTTATTCAATATGCATATGACATTTATTCAATATGCATATGACTTGGTCCACCGGGGGTTCCGCCATTTTCAACTATTGTTATTGTAGGTTTTATAAATAAATACTCCTGATCACTTGAATAAACTATTTATTAGATTTAAGAAAGAACAATATAATTTCAACAACGCACATAGCGCCATGACACAACAACGGTAGCTTGATAGCTAATAATTTGTTTACAGTATTGCCATCTTAAGAATATAAAAACTTTTAATATTGCATTGTATATTATATTACAACAGTTATGAAGCTGCACCATTTGTTTTCATTCTGCAATTTACTAGTTTCTGGAAACCGGTGAAGTAACGTATTTACTGAATGATTTTGCAAATTATTTCCTATCAGTGGCAGACAAATGTGTCCAAGGATTGCAATAGAATAACATGTATTCAGGAGTTGCAAATAGGAATTATGAACACTTAAGTCAGTGTATATTGTGAATAATATATTTTGAAACTGTTATTAGAATGTTTGAAATATATGTGGCCAATGATACCACCATTTAAGCTGTTTTCCAATGAAAAAATTTAATTGGTACGAACTGCCATATTTATCATGTTTTCTTTCAGCGAGGCGTAATCTTTACGGGTTACAATTACGGATGTAACGATTCCACTTTTCCTCGATTCTTGATCTTGATACCACTCTCAATTCTAAAAATCACAATTTTTTTGTCACAGACAATTAATTACTTTACAGAACTAAATACTGTATAGGAGGGTGTGACATTTAATTATTTAAACTAGGTCTACATTAGTAGTAGGTCTGTTACTAACATAAATAATATAACATGAACAGTGGGAGCATATTCATATGAAATTCCAAAAAGTTCAAAAGAGGCATATAACATAATATTGAAAATCTACATTTATATTTATATATAAATGTGTGTGTGTGTCTGACACACACACACACACACACANACATAATATTGAAAATCTACATTTATATTTATATATAAATGTGTGTGTGTGTCTGACACACACACACACACACACAGGATGAGTATAAAATAATACCCCAATTTTGAAGGTCTATAATATCAAAACCAAACAGCCTACAACCTTGATTGACCGATCAAATAAACTGTGGAACCGTGAAGTTTGTTTACCATACATTCATAAATGTTCAATGTGACCACCATTATGCGGCCCGAATTACATCTACGCGATAATCAAACTCGTTCCACACTCTTGTCAGCATGTCCGGTGTTACGGTTTGGATGTCGTTCGTAACGTTTGGTTTGAGGCGGTGAGGGGGTAGCGAGCTCGTATTCGACACGTCAATGTGAAGGAGATGGTCTGATGTTTCCTTTATGTGCGGAGAGATGACACTGGGAGCGTCTGTCTTCGCACTATGAGCGAGTGTTGTGTGTTAGTCCGCATCACGATGGAGACTGAACAACAGAAGGCGTTCTGTCCCTTACCCACGCATCTGACCTGGCACAGGATTAAAAACACCCTGTTGTAGATGCGACGTCCCTCTCCCTAGGCCGTCACGCATCAAGATAAATCAAAAATGAGACCATAGAGTATGTTACATGGATGCAGACTTTCAATTCATCTGGCTTCAGTACATAGTGGTTCCACTGTACTATGTAAGGAGTATTTTTATTTTGTCTATAATAAAATCTTGACCCATGTTTTGTAGTTAGTTTGTGGATTTGTGTTTGTCATATTGAATAGTGAACAGCATTTTGCCAGTGTTTGGTATTATTTTAATTTTACCTAAGTTTTATTTTTTTATTTTCCTTATGCATTAATAAATTCTTGCCACTATACTTCATAGTTGGAGGGCAACTGCCTTGTGCAAATGCTGATGGAGTCAAGTGCCCAAAATATAAGAAGTGTGTGAACGAAAATTGGAATAGTGTGTGGTGATTCTTAGGGATGTAACAACTGCTTATATTAAAATATTATCTGCAAATGAAAAGAAGCTGTGTGTGTGGTGTAAAAATCTTGGAAAACCCAAGCGCTTGTGAGTGTTCTTTGGCAGTGTGTATTACATAACAAGTGTGCTCTCAATATTGTCCTTTCATCCGTATTGTTAAATCTTTTTGAATGTGTTCACCTAAATCTTTAGTAATTTAAAAATTAATGAATGACAAATTCCATTTAGTGTGATTGAAATAGTTACAAAAACAACAGATTGATATTCAAACAATAATGCTTGAATTTTTATACTTCTTTCCGAAGGATAGAAAGAAACTCTTATGTGATCACTTTCCTATATCTTTCTCTCTGTTTCTCTCTCTTTCTCTTTTTCTTTCTCTCTCTCTCTCTCTCTCTTCCTTTTTTATTTCTTTTTCTCTGTGTGTGTGTGTGTGTGTGTACACCCTAAAAACATTTGAACGCCTTAATCGAATTTCACCAAACTTGGTACACATCTAGTACTTAGTACTACTTGTAACGTACTGTTCAACATCTCTGCTCATACCATCTCATATGTAGCACTCTCCTACATAGCGTAGGGTCTCCTGGGTGACCAACTTGACAATGATCATGGTGGTGTTGGCAGATGTCTGCTCTTAACTCGGTCAGTACCCATATCTTCCAGGGCTTCTGTTACGGGATCACACTATTTCGCATTGGGTTTTGTACCATTGGAGCTGGTCCTGTGGCAAGCGTTGGCTATCGGTGTCCCACTGCTGATAATAATTTGGGTGGTATCTACTCAATTGAAGCTGCTAGAGCCATATGCATTCTTCGGTTAGGAACATGGCCCACCAACCAAGCTTGGCTTTAGTGCTTTATGGGTCTATATCCAGGTAAGTGCCTTACTGTCTGATTTTAATATGAAGGGTTGGTCCTCTAAGTGGTACCGTTACTTTCTCAACACCCACATCACAGCTCTTATACCCTTTGCAAGTGGCTACAATGCTCCTCCCTCAAATTGGAGTAAATTATAATGTCGTTGAGATAGGCAAAAAAAACTGTCCCTAATGCCCGAAGAGTACTTCCACTGACATTAGTAGTTGAAAAGTTGTTGGGGCATTCTGAAAGGCCAAAGGGAATTACCTTGAATTAAAATACTTCCCCTTAGGTTAAGAATATATGACTAGTCAATTTGTATGGGAGTTATTTGAAACTTGGAGGGAGGGGGGCTCGTTTATATAGCAGGGTTGTTCTTAAAATGTGAGTATTGTATTCGAGGGCATTCTGTGCCTTTTTGATATAGTGAACTTCGTCCAAATTTATTTTACATTTAGAGTTAGTGTGTTTCTGTACTGTACAGAATAGCGCACTGTTTTTGCAAGGCTCTTTGTAATATTTTTTATTAAATCTCGGTTGACTGCGATTCCTGCTGCTTTCCTAGTGTTTAGTGTTGCTCATAATACTTGATCCTAATAACAAAAACCACTGTAACGTCTCATAGGCTGTTGAGTTGAGCCCTTCTTTGGAACCTGTGGGACTCCTTACACTGGTATGTTTCCGGCCATTAGCGTGCACAGATGTTTGCCAATACCCGGACTGCATGTCTAGAGTAGAGAAAATTTTGGCCTCCCGTATGACCCTCAGCATGTGGGTAAGGTTGAATTAGGGTGCGCAATGTCGTTCAACTTTTGATAGTTGACGCAAAAGCGCAATTGCCCATCCTTCTTTGGTACTAGTACTACCCTCGAGTCGTAGGACAGGTTTATCTTTAGACCTCAGGTGAGCATGTTGGTTGGCCGTAATGAAGTCNAGGCTCTTTGTAATATTTTTTATTAAATCTCGGTTGACTGCGATTCCTGCTGCTTTCCTAGTGTTTAGTGTTGCTCATAATACTTGATCCTAATAACAAAAACCACTGTAACGTCTCATAGGCTGTTGAGTTGAGCCCTTCTTTGGAACCTGTGGGACTCCTTACACTGGTATGTTTCCGGCCATTAGCGTGCACAGATGTTTGCCAATACCCGGACTGCATGTCTAGAGTAGAGAATATTTTGGCCTCCCGTATGACCCTCAGCATGTGGGTAAGGTTGAATTAGGGTGCGCAATGTCGTTCAACTTTTGATAGTTGACGCAAAAGCGCAATTGCCCATCCTTCTTTGGTACANATGTCGTTCAACTTTTGATAGTTGACGCAAAAGCGCAATTGCCCATCCTTCTTTGGTACTAGTACTACCCTCGAGTCGTAGGACAGGTTTATCTTTAGACCTCAGGTGAGCGTGTTGGTTGGCCGTAATGAAGTCACTTGTTACGAGGCTTCTGGTGACAGCCAAGGCCATTCCCTTTTTGACTTAGAATTCAATTCAAGGGTATCCGGGAGGGTGAGACTCATTGGTAAACTTTTGATGGCTGCATTGGGCCAGTTGCGACTGGTGATGGTAGCCCGCTTCGCATTCCGGTTCTTTCGATTCCCGCCTGGCATTCCTTATTAAGGTGTTGGTGGCTCCCCCTTCCCTCTGCATCCAGCGTTCTTTTTCTTGTTTGGGCAGTCCCTATGTAAGTGCCTCCCCGGGTGGAACCAGCAACAAGGTAGCGTTTGCGAGGGGTAGGAGTCCTGTCAGTTTGTCCGTCGACTGGCTTCACGTCCTCTTTGGTTTTCACGACCTTCGGTCGGTCCAAGGCTGCCTGCACCTTGTTATTCCTTTCGGTCTCGCTTGTTCTTTTAACTAGCTTGTTAATAGTTTGGGAGTGAGGGATTTGCAATAGATTGCAGCGCTTGGGAAGGAGCATGCGTGTTATGGCTCCCACACTGCTCTCTTCGCTCCCTTCGAGAATTATTTGTACCTTCCGGCGGATAAATATTTCCACCTCATCATCTGTGGCTTGGCAGCAGCTGTGAAACTCTTTGGTTAGGCGGGCTAAAACTTCCTCACTGGGTTGTAAATCTGTTGCACAGGTTACCATTCAGTAATAAATTCACCAAATCTGGCCCACCATTCTTGCACCTTTCCCATCATCTGTTTGCACGTTCGAGTTATCCGTCGATTGGGTTGTATTTAGTTTGCTCACACTCCTGTGTGAAGGCGATGGTGTCCTCCTGCGGCCTACCGGAAAATTCAGGTAATTGTGGTCCATCTGGGTTGCAGGTAAACGGTACACTGTGGGTACATTGGTTACTATGTCTGTATTCCTCAGCTCTTTGACACATCGCACAGCGGTATACTAGTCCCGGACGGTTAATCCTTTCGTCCGGCCACCCGATACAGCTGTGTGTAAAGTCTGGTTACACGTGATACACATCACTGTGTTAATTCCTCTACCTGGACAAGTGATCCAGTCGCAATGGGCGATTTGTTGATGATGGCACTGTATGCATCGTAACTCCCAAGCCGTCAGTGTAATGGGGCTTGTCGTTCCACCCCAGGTAATGGTAGTGATAATGACTGTGGCAATGTCGCACTCAATCAGATGTTGACATTTGCCATTGCACGAGGCAATGTGGCACCTCGTCTCTTGGGGAGGGCTTTCGGGTTACATGGCAATTGTAAATTTTTCGCCACAGGCGGCTACATTATTTCCCACTTTGGACATTTCTCTGGCTAATTGGGTTGGGCGACACACCGTTTCATTAACTTCCAAAGTTTGTTATATTAACTGGGTTCTCTCCGGCCTTCTCCCTTGATCTTGGTGTCATGCTGACCTGGTTCTGTTGAGTTAACCCTCGTGGCGCCACGAAAAACTTTGATGTGCGANTCTTGATCTTGGTGTCATGCTGACCTGGTTCTGTTGAGTTAACCCTCGTGGCGCCACGAAAAACTTTGATGTGCGACGGCCTGAAGGGCTAAGGCGCGTCTACGTCAGCGCAGTCTTTGGTTGTGTCAGGTCAGGCACACAAACTCAGGGGACAGGGGGTCTGTAGGATTCTGAGTTACGCCCTTGAATAGGATAGGCCATCTGCAAGGCACGTAGTCCGGCTGGGTGTGCAGGGCCGCTTGTTTACCTTGCACCTGACTCATCCATGACTTACGTATGCTAGTGGGCTGATGTCCTAGGTTCGGTACACGGTCCGAGCTGGTCATCTGCAGCTCTTGTTGGGTTCTGGATCTGCAGGCAGGCGGCTGTCCTGCTGACAAGGTCTGGACGTGGTGAGCGGACGACATCGGCTCGTTCAATCCCCAGAACCAGGGGCGCAGCCAGACGCTGGTACTCGACGACGGGGTGAGCAGCTCTAGGGGTCTTCACTAAGGAACCAAATAGATTGGTGGGGAGGGCTCAAAGGTAAGGCCTCAACAGTCTGCAGGCGGCTTGAGCTCAGACAGCATCTGTCCTGTCGTTCCACTTACTTCCTCTTCCATGGTACAGGAAGGTAGTACAGTTAATATCCACAGTGAGGTGGCAGGCAATGGTTCCCTAGCTATTGTGTAACCCAGGAGTAGGTCACTCCTTGCGACTAGTCTGTACGTGGCGGATGGGTGGTGTTGACCGACAAGGGTGGTCTGGCATCTTCGTCGTCTCTCTTTCTAATTTGGGGGCTCTACTGTACGTGTGCACCAGGTGGTGTGGAGACATGCGTACAGTCCGCAGTCCTGCTCTAGAATCGGAAATCTGTTGTAAAGCTGTGGTTCTCTGCCACTTCCTTGCAGGGTGACTTATGTTTCTAAGGCGGTGGAATGCTGGCCTTGGTGGCAACGGTAACCAGTCGGGGTTCATACCTTGTCTGGGGCATGTGGCACGCACATCATACAAAGTTCCAAAAATAAATATATATATAGCTCATATACGCATTACAGCGCATTAATAACTGGTCTTTCGTGGCTGAAATGGATGTGAGTAGAATCAATTGTTGAAATATGTTTATAAACATTATTTACTAATTCTCCCCTTTTTCTTGTTCTATATAATCAATGTGCTTTTTGTTAAAGCATTCAGAATGGGAACACATTGAAATTTTCATTAATTATACTGTAGATTGGTATAACCCTTTAACTGCTATGTCCATATATTGATATTTTGCATATGTATTTATGCATGTGCTACGTTCGTATATTTAAGATTTTGTTGTGAATTCTGTGTCCTACAACCATACATTTACCAATTGGTTATAATGTAATCACGTGTGCATATTTACGCGTTTAATTTTAGCTTGAGCTACTACTAATGCCATCTTTTCCATGCTAGTACCGAAGTTACTTTGTAGGTGTCATGAACTGTAGGTAGAGTGTGAAGTCTGATCTTATTTCAAAAGTTGCACTCTTTAAATCTTTTTTATTTTCTTGCCGGTTTTTGTGGTGCATGTTTTGATTCTAATTATAGATTTTGGTTGAGAANTCTTTAAATCTTTTTTATTTTCTTGCCGGTTTTTGTGGTGCATGTTTTGATTCTAATTATAGATTTTGGTTGAGAAGTGCAATGACAACTTATAATGGATACGTGGCACTTACCAAAATATGAGCCAAACAAATTTGCAAATTGAAATTGACATTAGAACTGGAAAGTGACTGTGATAAATATATTGCAAGCGATACTGAAAGTTATAAACAAATTTAAACCATTTCAAAATTTGTGCCGTCATGAATCCATGGTTTTATTCAAACAATTTATCAAAACAAAACAGCATAGGTATTGTATCAAATTGTCTGTTGTAGCCGACTGTGAGACAAATTGTCTACACAGGTTCCACAATAAACTTCTTGGAAATTGATCCAAACCTTGGTATATGAGGTGCTGTTTTTGCAACACTAATGCAACCTTATTTGAACAAATCAGTCTCTCATTATTGATCAATTGTAGAGCAGTTCAACTTTTGGTGATTACCTTCACCAGAATGAAACTTAATTTTTGTGGTACTGTGCATGCCGATAGGCATTTGATGTAAAACTGAAAAGGGGTGAATTATCAAGTCGGCGTACACCAACGATGGTCGTGAAATTATCCGACAGGTGGGAAGCGTTGTTGCTGTCAACATTTCATAATGATGGTGGTGTGGCGTTCTGAAAAATAAACACGAGCGACAAAAACGAGGAAGTTTGAAACCGATGTGTGTGGGACTACAGCACAGCTGTGGAATCTATAGACCAAATAGACATGTTCCAGAATTCAGTGGAGTGCATAAAAAAATTATATGAAAAATGTGTTTTTTCCATTTTGTTTCTTTATATTCACAACGGCACATGTTCCAGTTGCAACTCGTAAGATAGCTGCTTGAGAAATATGGACAAAAGTGTCTATGAGAGTTACTGCGAGGCATTTATGTCATGTCCACAGACACGCACAACTGGTCCCAAACGAGAATAGATTATAATTATTATTGCAAGCACTGTGATGTTGGACTGTGCAAACACTTTGCTTTGGAAAATAGAAAATACCACACGCTGAAAAAATGTTGGNTCATGAATCCATGGTTTTATTCAAACAATTTATCAAAACAAAACAGCATAGGTATTGTATCAAATTGTCTGTTGTAGCCGACTGTGAGACAAATTGTCTACACAGGTTCCACAATAAACTTCTTGGAAATTGATCCAAACCTTGGTATATGAGGTGCTGTTTTTGCAACACTAATGCAACCTTATTTGAACAAATCAGTCTCTCATTATTGATCAATTGTAGAGCAGTTCAACTTTTGGTGATTACCTTCACCAGAATGAAACTTAATTTTTGTGGTACTGTGCATGCCGATAGGCATTTGATGTAAAACTGAAAAGGGGTGAATTATCAAGTCGGCGTACACCAACGATGGTCGTGAAATTATCCGACAGGTGGGAAGCGTTGTTGCTGTCAACATTTCATAATGATGGTGGTGTGGCGTTCTGAAAAATAAACACGAGCGACAAAAACGAGGAAGTTTGAAACCGATGTGTGTGGGACTACAGCACAGCTGTGGAATCTATAGACNAAACACGAGCGACAAAAACGAGGAAGTTTGAAACCGATGTGTGTGGGACTACAGCACAGCTGTGGAATCTATAGACAAAATAGACATGTTCCAGAATTCAGTGGAGTGCATAAAAAAATTATATGAAAAATGCGTTTTTTCCATTTTGTTTCTTTATATTCACAACGGCACATGTTCCAGTTGCAACTCATAAGATAGCTGCTTGAGAAATATGGACAAAAGTGTCTATGATAGTTACTGCGAGGCATTTATGTCATGTCCACAGACACGCACAACTGGTCCCAAACGAGAATAGATTATAATTATTATTGCAAGCACTGTGATGTTGGACTGTGCAAACACTTTACTTTGGAAAATAGAAAATACCACACACTGAAAAAATGTTGGCATAATTGTAAAATAATACATGAATGTATTAGAATCAAAGACTTGCTAAGTTGTGTTTGTATGTGATTTAAAATGATTTGTGGATTTTTTAAAATTCTATGTGTTTTATCTAATACTCGTTACAAAAATCAAGCTATTTTTTATAGAACTATTTGCAATCTTCTAATATAATCAAATATTTTGAAAGCATTAGCAGGAAAAAAAATTGTTCAATTTATAATTATATAAATATTATGAAAACAAATGTGATTAACAAAAAATGTGTAAAATAAAGTTTACATATTAATTTTTAGACAAAAACTAATTATTGAAAACTGAATTTTTTTAATTTTAGGTAAAAACATTGAGATAAATATTTGGATATCTTAATTCAGCACAGGGCACTTATTGGAACCATTCTAAATTAAATAAATTCTAACACAATATTATACAGTATTACAAAATATACATTCTTCTTATACGTGCAACATAAATTGTACTTTTCTGACAATCGCAAGAGAGAGGGAGTGAGTGCACACGTGTGTGTGTGTNACAATCGCAAGAGAGAGGGAGTGAGTGCACACGTGTGTGTGTGTGTATATGTACACACACTAGTATATGATGAGTGGTGAACGTTGGACAGCGGAGCGCTATGCTTCACTAGATGCTATTCTCATTATACCTTAAAGATCTAGACATAAAACAGTATTGGTTGAATAGTACTGTCAGTTGTGATCTTTTATTTACTGTTGTATGTTCAGTTTCCAGCAATAAGGTAATTATGACAGGTCGGTTGCTATAAATATTTTGGGGGATTTTTGACTNGGTTGCTATAAATATTTTGGGGGATTCTGACCCACCTCCAACCCTTATACATCAAAATTTGCAATTTTTCCACAAAGTCAGTGTTATAATTTCTATTGCGAAAATGACATCTTTTAAAATTAAATATAAATTTAGTTTAATAGGCAGACATCTTCTGAAGAAACTAAATACCCAAGAGGCTTGTACCTAAAATGTTAAAACATTGAGTGGCGTGAGGTTTTCCCAAGCATTGTAAGTCCATGTTCAGTTGTCTCTGGCATAATATCAGCATAATTTTTGCATGAAATATTAATTTAACTCAAAAGTTAGATGTCTTCCAAATAAAATGATACCGCAGAAGTGTGTCTGCTACCGCCTTCATCGCCAATCAGTTATGAAAATGTTAACGTTGGACACGGCATACATTTTTCGGTGCAAAAAAATCCTAACAATATTTCAACAAAACGGTAATTTAGATTAATAAGTGGATGTGTTCCAAGTAAACTGATGCCACACATTGGCTATTGCGTACTTATCGTGCCATATTTACAAACAAAGCCGAAGCTTTGCGGTACTTTCGGAAAGCCAGGTTTCAACTGATGGCACGGACATGCTCAATGTGATGTATGTCTGTTATGTCTGGAACCCCAACCAGTAAAAGGGTGGTCAATAGTGGGTGTGGAGTCTGCTTCTCGTCAAGCGTGGTTGACTAACTGAGAGGTGGAGGTCACAGTGGGATGAAGACTTGTCCAAAATAACAAAACAAAGCCAGGGAGAAGGCACAGTGACAGGACCAATACCGAGGGTAGTCACGTAGGGTGCAGAAAGATTCACATTTGGCCGAGGGTTGGAGGGTGAATAGCACCAGTGGCCTAGAGGGTGGGATCTATTTTTAGATATGAGCTGGCTGAGCCCCAAGAGAAACCCAATGTGTAGTAACCANGTCCATGTTCAGTTGTCTCTGGCATAATATCAGCATAATTTTTGCATGAAATATTAATTTAACTCAAAAGTTAGATCTCTTCCAAATAAAATTATACTGCAGAAGTGTGTCTGCTACCGCCTTCATCGCCAATCAGTTATGAAAATGTTAACGTTGGACATGGCATACATTTTTCGGTGCAAAAAATTCTAACAATATTTCAACAAAACGGTAATTTAGATTAATAAGTGGATGTCTTCCAAGTAAACTGATGCCACACATTGGCTATTGCGTACTTATCGTGCCATATTTACAAACAAAGCCGAAGCTTTGCGGTACTTTCCNTTTACAAACAAAGCCGAAGCTTTGCGGTACTTTCCGAAAGCCAGGTTTCAACTGATGGCACGGACATGCTCAATGTGATGTATGTCTGTTATGTCTGGAACCCCAACCAGTAAAAGGGTGGTCAATAGTGGGTGTGGAGTCTGCTGGAAGTGAGGAACCAAGAATATACGTGCTTCTCGTCAAGCGTGGTTGACTAACTGAGAGGTGGAGGTCACAGTGGGATGAAGACTTGTCCAAAATAACAAAACAAAGCCAGTGAGAAGGCACAGTGACAGGACCAATACCGAGGGTAGTCACGTAGGGTGCAGAAACATTAACATTTGGCCGAGGGTTGGAGGGTGAATAGCACCAGTGGCCTAGAGGGTGGGATCTATTTTTAGATATGAGCTGGCTGAGCCCCAAGAGAAACCCAATGTGTAGTAACCAATAACATTGCAACAAATTTATTTTTTGCCATATTTCCCTCAAATTTTCAACTTTTTATCACCAAAATATTTTACGGTTTCTCAAAAACAAGTTGTTGTAGAAAGAGTCACTTTAAATGGGGTTGATACAGAGGTTCTGCTATATATGCCAATAAGAAGCTCATAGTGGAGAGCATAGTTTGGATTCCACTTGTGTTTGGTGTAATCTTTGTTGGTGTTTGCATGTGTAAGATTAACAACATAATACTTTTTATATTACACTCACCAAAAATATTAACACTAACGATTAGTTGTCCCGAGTTCTGCAGTTTGGAGTTGTGGCTTTGTGATCAGTGAACTAACAAACTAAGTTTGCACTTCTAGGATCAGCCTTTGATTAAAACTGTTCACTTGATTGGTGTTTTTCATTGACATAATATGAATGACAGAGTATTTTAGCCTGCTTTGACATGTATAAGTAGATATGTTTAAGGAGAGATGTTGGGATGTTGAATGTTGTTTATTGTGTGTGTTTCAGTTGCTGGAGCAGTTCAAACAAGACAACCAGAGGTTAAAAGATGAAAATGGTGCCTTAATTCGAGTGATCAGTAAACTGTCAAAGTGATGTCCAAATGACAAGAAATAACATTATTTATTACTTTTTGTCTTGATCAGTTTGCACGAGTGTTGTACTAGGCAGGAAACCCACTACGTGAGAGATGAGCGACGTAAAGTAGTTGTAATCACTGTCCCTTCCTGTACCACACTGTTAGCTCCCTCGACCTTCTTCGCACGATTACCCTACTTTTTTTAGCGGTGTTTTCCTCCTCCTTTCCAAAATTGTGGACCAGATTTTAAAATAACGGTGTTGCAAACTAGGTGGATCTACAGTTCCTCCTGTCTTGTACTTTCTCAGAATGAATCACTTGAGCACTTGCGTTTGTACAGTCTGTGGCATTTTATACCATTTTTACCTTCAGTATTTATACACGTGTTTGTTTTATCCGCTTTCTTTTGCGACTTGCAAGTGATGAAAGATCGGTATAAGTAGTTGGTGTTATGTTAAACGTTTATGCCATGTCCTGTGTCCTGACAGGTGTTGTATGCTTACTAAACTTGATGCACAGGTTGTTGAATAGTGAATATTTCAGATGCAATGCATTATGTAGGTGACTGGACGTGCAGTTGAACAGTAGATAATCCTTCAGCAAAGATAATGCTAGTCTGAAGCCATGAAACTTGCATACATGTTTTATTGTTTTGCTTTCAACTGCGTGATTAATATAGGCTATAGAGTTTTGCCAGTTACCGAGTGTTCATCGTAATAAATATCTATTTCTACTCTTCACATATAAACGGTCTGTTGTTAAATTGTGGCAGTAAAATTTTAAAATTGAACATATTAATACTTTTAAAGATAATAGTTCTTGTATCGTAAAGTTAGAAGTACCGAAAAATTTAAAAACTGTATATGTTTGTAAGTTAAAAATAATTTGTTACATGTCTATATTAATTATTGCTTCTGTACCATAATTGGAAGCAGTTCAAACAGTTTGTTCTCTTTTAGCTTGTTTTTAGCCTTTAAAAGGCCTATTGTTACCTATTAATAGTTTTAATTGGAATTAAAATAATTAAAGTTAATAAAAATAAGTATGAGAAGTTGAAGAGATTGATGTTAAATTTCTCCTGTTTTCACAAAAATTTATAGGTCTACATTCTAAATGCAGAATAAAATATTTTTTAAATAAAAATATTGTTCAGAACTACAATTTTAAGTTGATTGTGTGTAGGTGTTGGTGTGTATGCATGCTGTATCTTTAAACCTCGTCACTGAAGATAGGTCACATTGTAAATATAATTTATACCAATTAGGACAGGTTTGAGGAGTTTGGCGAGGAACGCCCTGTCTCCAGTGTCTCACGCCTGCTGTGTGTTCATTCTCTTTCTGCAAGTTGTATGTCGTATAAACAATTCTCCCCTGAAGGAAATCTGCCAAGTTCGTAAATATGTTACTTTGACATTATAAAACAGAAATAAGTGCCTTCTTTGTATATTGCAAAGCCAGTGTAAAATATAGCATAAACATCACTTTAAGAATTTTAGAAATAAAAGATGTATGTACATAGTACTCAGGTTTCTTTTGTAATTAAATAAATTTGATGTTTACATTATAGGTCTTTACATAATTAATTTAGTGCCTGTTTAATGTTGTGTGTATAAGTACCAGCATAAACAGTTGTAACATAATAATGTGGGTTGGAACGTGTGCGTCTATTATTTAAACTTTGGTGCCAAGTACTCTAACAGAATAGGTAAGTATAGAAAAGTTTGTGTTCCTTTAGTGTAAGCAAACTCAGTCACTCAATGGTCATGCGATGCTCTGGAATATTCCCTACTGCGTCTGGCAAATAAGTCTCCAGGAGCTGATTGGTAAATGACGGTCCTCCATATTGCTGGATAGTGAAGTCATTTTGTTGGATTTTGCAGTAAATGGCACCATCTGTACAGTACTTCATTTAACAGAAACTAAATTAGTAATTATTAAGTGTAAAATACTTTGTTTGAAGTGTAAAATTAATGGCTCGTTATTCTTTTGAAGTAGCAATTAACCTTTTATAAATCAGTTCTGACATTAAATTATTTANATAAAATTAATGGCTCGTTATTCTTTTGAAGTAGCAATTAACCTTTTATAAATCAGTTCTGACATTAAATTATTTACATCTTAACAAATAGTGAATTGCAGACTTTGTTCGATAATGCACACGCAGACTATTCTGGATATTAATGCTGGGATAGAAATAATTTTGTTCATAAATTTATGAGGCTGAAATATTTGGATTACTTGGGCAAATACTTGTGTATATGTGGGTCCACATTGTTTGTGCTGCACTTAAAATATTTATAGGACAAGTAAAATCATTGAAAGAAAAATTCCCACAAGGGTGGATGGAACAGGATTAAATGCTATGTAAACGGATAACGTTAGCATACCTGCCAACCTTTCCGATTTTTTTGGAAGTCTTCCGGATAAAGCTGTTTGTATAGTTTTCTGGAAATATGTACATTCTTCCGATTTTTAGTTAGTTTATTCGCTATAAAAATTATTTTTGAGTTTATTTTATGTTAAAGCACGAAATCGTAGTGTTGTGATGATATACTGTAGATCGATTTTGAGTTTGCCTGCATCCAAGCGATCATGTTACGATAGGGCGACAATTGATTTTCACATGTCTGTTTTTTGTTGGAGTTGCATTTTTTTGTCTGTGGAGTTTTTGATAGCTGCCAGATTTGTTTGTGACGTGTGGACATTGATTTTACCGTGAATTGTTTAAATTTGAAGTGTAGTTGAAACATGTGTCAAAGGATTTTAATAGTGTGTGCGATAAAAGCTGTATGTAACAACGTATGGACTGTGATTACAATGTGGTGTTTATTATGTCTCTTGGTGGCCATGTTTTTGTGAGGTCTTGATAGGTTANCGTATGGACTGTGATTACAATGTGGTGTTTATTATGTCTCTTGGTGGCCATGTTTTTGTGAGGTCTTGATAGGTTACTTATTGTCGACTCTGCAAATTTTAAAACAAAGATGAGTAGGAAAAGCAGTATTACTACCAGACATTCCGGGAATCATACAGTGTAGAGTTTTCATGTATTATAAAATCAGACAAGGGCGATAGGTTAAATCAGATTTCCAAGTTCTTTGCAAAACCTAGAAATGCCTATTCGGACACGTTACACGAGCAGAATGCGTGTTTACATCTTTTCTGGTAGAGCACANTTCGGACACGTTACACGAGCAGAATGCGTGTTTACATCTTTTCTGGTAGAGCACAACATTCCCCTAACTGCTGCAGATCATGCAGGTTTGCTACTAAAAAAAAATGTTCCTGGACTCGGAAATTGCAAAGATCATTTGGAGTCGTTAACATTTCCTTTACCGAAGACTACGAAAATCTAGTGTAGTACAATGTTTGCAGAATGCACGGTTTTCTGTTTCAACTGATGGAAGCAATGACACCAATTCAAATTTGTATCCCACTGTAGTGACGTTTTACGATGATACACAGGAGAAAATTGTGAACTCTGTTGAAAGATGGGGACGGTTGGAAGGAGATTCTACTGGATGGAATATAGGTAATTTAGTGCTTGCACAGCTTGAATGCTGAACACTGCGAGGCTTTTTGTGCAGATAATGCAGCTGTAATGGTTGGCCATAAGAATGGTGTTGCAGCAGTGTTGAAAGAGAAACACCCTGGGCTTATATTGCGATTGGTTGCATTTGTCACCTAATAAGTTTATCTTCAGAAAAGGCTGTATGTTCTGTGCCAGTAAAAGTTGATGACATTCTTGTAGACATTTTTTATTATTTGGGAAAAAGTTCAAAGAGAAAAGAAAGGTTACAAAAATTTCAAGAGCTCCATGATACAGAAGCGACTAAAATACTCAAGNAAAAAGTTCAAAGAGAAAAGAAAGGTTACAAAAATTTCAAGAGCTCCATGATACAGAAGCGACTAAAATACTCAAGCATGTCTGTTCAAGATGACTTTCTCTCGGAAGAAGTTTGTTGAGGGTTTTTGAACAGTGGGAACCATTGCTTAGTTTCTTTAAGGGAGAGGTTGTAAATGAGAAACCTTCATCTTCGAGTCTCACCTCTTACAAAATTCCCAAACTACAATCATCATCCTGTTCAACCTCTGATGGGATATGTCAGAAAAACATAAATGAGAAAAGGAAGAATTTGGGTTCTGCTACTGATTCCAACAAAAAAAGAATTGCTTTGACATCAGCAAACAGTGATGCTCCTATTCTGCAGAATAGAAGTCCTTTTGTAAATCAGGAAGAAAAACTGTTTATGTTCCTTTCTTCTGACCTAAATAAAGTATTTTGTGCATTTCTCCTAAGTGTCCTCCCAACATTTGAAAAACCGAATGTAATTCTTCAGCAGTCACCATCTCCACACGTTCATATTTTGAGAGAAATGTTGCTTGATTTTCTAAAAGCATTGCTATCAAATTTTGTGAAAGCAAAAACTGTGAAAAGTAGCTCATTATTTGAAGTGAACAATCACTGTATTCAGAATCAGAAAGACGACACCAAATTAGTAATGGGAGCTAAAGCATCAATTATTGTGAAAACACTTGAAGAAAAGGAAAAGTAGTTTTTTTGCATCTGTTAGGACTTATTTTGTTACTGCATGTGACTACATTGTTCACAAATTCCCCATAAAAAATGAAGCCTTGAAAAATGCAGCTGTGGCAAGAGTGAATAATCTCGACAATGCCAACTTTTCTTCTGTTCGCTGCTTTGTGGATTCGTTTCCCTTGATTTTGCCTGTACAAGAAGGTGAAACTAGGGATGCAGCTATGGAAGAAACTGAACAATGATGAACTTTTCAGATAGACGACATTTCAGCCCTTAGTGCTACTTGAGATAGTGATGATAAGTGGGCAAAGTTATCCAGGATTTGTGGGGTTGATGGAATTTAAAAATACAATAGAATAATGTTGTCCATCCTGTCCATTCCACACAGCAATGCAGAATGTGAGGCTGTTTTCAGTTTGGTGAAAAAAAACAGGACCCAGTCCAGATCCTCCATGTCTAATGACACTAAAGAATCAATTTCGGTTTTGAAATGCAGGAAACCAGGCTTATGTTATGAACAACATTTTAGTGCAGAGCCACAGCTGCTTCTCTAAAACCACAGTGTTCCATCTCAACATAAACGGCAGAAGACAACGCAACATAGCATGTTCCATACCATAGGAGCTCAGGCGGCAGATTGTTTCGCACGCTGTACGGCACAGAACTCCACAACTGTCCTGAACAGCACGCATGACTTGAGTAAGCTACATCGCATATTCCAGGACAGGATTTTAGTTGGCTAAAAGTGTGCATTAGAAAGTAAAGTCAGGCCTTTTAATTCTATGCACAATAAAAATATAAGCTGTTTTCGGTTCAGGCATCAAATGTTACAATATTTTATACTCTAAAGGGAGGAACTTTTTAAAGTAATGGAGTACCGTATTTTATCGCACATAAGTCGCACATTTTATTTTAAAATGTTATTGTAAACTCTGGGTGCAACTTATAAGTGAGAAAAATTCCTCCAGCCCCACACTAACGTTTCATTTACTACGAATTCATGGCCCGCGACTTGATTTCGGTGTAGGTACATCGCTTTTCCATCAAGAAACTGTTGCACTTCTTCACTGCAACAACATCAAAACAACACTACGTGCGGCGCAAAGACGAAATAAGAGAAAGACGTGTAAGACACTGCTAACATTTGGTACTCGAGAACCAACGCTAATGTGCTGCTATCTCTTTCCACAGAAAACTTTAGGAAATAATCAATTGTCAGTTATTGAGCAAGAATCGATTTCTTTTGATTGTTTTAAAATATTTTTTTCTGTTAAGGATTGTGAAGGGAATTACGTAACGGAAATATTCAAATGCCTTTCTATATTTTGCACGTTTATTTAAAACTTCCAAAGATAAACTGCAAAAATAATGGTTAGGTTTTTTCTTTTAACATAAATCGTTAGAAATACTTAAAATATATAAAAAGGAAGCTCGATAAAATATTTGTCATAAAAATACCACTTCAAATTAAATTACATGTTTATAAGTTATTTCTTTTTTCCAATGAATATATAAACTCCGGCAGTCAAGGTTGCATCTCGAGCGCTATATCAGAACATTCCAGACGAACTACATCCAACAAACTTGCGGCGCGCTGTGTCTGCGCTGTACGTTTGGCAACACCGCTTGCTTGCAAGGACACAGCTGCCACACGACCTTCGCCAAGGACACGACCTTCGCCAAGGTCGCGTGCATCAGCCACGTGTTGTACAGGATTTACAACGAGGATGAGCGCGACCTATAAACGATAAATATATGTATTTTTTTAACACCCTTTGAAAATAATGGTGTGACCTATATGCAATAAAATACGGTAATAGTAATGTGTTAGATTCTTACTGTATGGTGTTAGGAAATGTAGTAAGTAAACAAAAAAGAAAGTTCCAATATGTTTGTCACTTTGAAATATACTCGTAATTGTTATGACAGTGAAAAAANGATGAGCGCGACCTATAAACGATAAATATATGTATTTTTTTAACACCCTTTGAAAATAATGGTGTGACCTATATGCGATAAAATACGGTAATAGTAATGTGTTAGATTCTTACTGTATGGTGTTAGGAAATGTAGAAAGTAAACAAAAAAGAAAGTTCCAATATGTTTGTCACTTTGAAATATACTCGTAATTGTTATGACAGTGAAAAAATGATTAATTCAAGTCTAGCACAAAACAGAAAATATCCTTCACAGTTCTGAAGAATATAAATAGCACTTTACTCGCAGGACTCAAGTGTAACATTTTTAATGCATGTTTTATTAAAAGCACTAGCACATTTCCATAATAATAAACACAGAATGGAACACACAATAGAAGGAAGAACGGAGCGCAGGAAGTGGTCCGGTGTTGTGTACTGATGGCAATGGTCTGTAAAATGGAGTGGGACACAGTAGAAAAGGAACAATATATAAATGTGACACAGTGCTGGTTATTGAGCGCAGTGAACTGTGTCACTCTTGGCAGTACAGCAGGTGTCGAGCCACTGTCTTGTGTCTGCTCCGCACTCACCACAACTGAACTGTGTGCTGCCTATCAGGGTGCCGAAACAAAATACAGTGCAACCGCGTTGTAATGATAGTCGACGATGGAAAAATAAATTATCGCTATAGCGAGTTTTATCGTTATAATAAAATTTACAGTGCCCCATAATTTTTTTGTTAATTTTTTTGACCTTGTACAGCCTGTGTTTAACTAATGGTGTAAACTACGCGTATGCAGCAACAAATTAATACTTGCTTCCTCCTCCATTCTTCTTCCCCTCCTCCAAGTTTGTGGGATAGGCGTGAGGGATTTATAGTTGCCTACCAATCAGTGCGCTACTTCTCTCCCCCTGCTCCCCCTGACTCACGTCCCCTCCACTCTTAGCGCTCCACACCACTTGTCTCTTTCTCATGCTCACAAAGCAAATAGCAGATCAATATTACTCTTCATCCAGCCTCATGCAGATAAAGTAAATTAATCATAACGGTAAGGAAGGACTGGCACCATGAACAGATTATGCTTTCTCGTTCTGTTCCAACCCGCGGACACCACACGTATTTGTTCAAACTTAAACAAATGTAGCTTTATCGGAGGTTTGAAAAATATTTGGACAATCAGGAATAATATTTTGAAGGAAATGAAAACAGACATATACAACAAATGAAAAACTTATGATTTTAACTTGTTTTACTATAGAAAAGTGTGAATTACCGGCATATGTTTACAATTTGTTTACTTACTTAGGCACAAAATTTACCTTACCTTTATTTTTCCACTACTTTTATTGTGTAGAATACCTTGTCTTGTACACTTGTAATAACATCTCTTAGATTGTACTTCACAATTGCATACATGCCCTGTTGATATTTCTGCTCAACTCAGCAGTATGTAGGCTACTATAGCTGACTGCCATTCCGAATATGTTTTATTTTTGTTATGACCACACAATATACTAGTTATGGTTCCTACACTGAACAGAATGTACCTTTCCCCTTCGACCCCTCCTATCCTATATCCAACGTACCCCCCACCTTTCTTGATCTCCACTAGCTCCACTTCTGATCATACCCCTCCGCCTTATCCATCACTATAACATCCACACGCACCTCTTCCCACGCTCCTCCATCTGACGCAAGTGACGCCACGTAACACAGACTAACAAAGGCTTGCGATGCGACATGTTTAAATATTTTAAAAATAAGAGTTTACAGATGTTCGTATTGCTATAGTGAAAGCCTTCATTAACAGATTTGCGTTATAAACTAAATTAAGTACCTCAAAAGATAGGGCAAATGACAGACATGATGGTATAGGCCGTACTCGCAATAATGCGGTTCCACTGTAGATGCATTGTGTTGTGGAACAGTGCAACAAAACAGGAACNGGTTATTGAGCGCAGTGAACTGTGTCACTCTTGGCAGTACAGCAGGTGTCGAGCCACTGTCTTGTGTCTGCTCCGCGCTCACCACAACCGATCTGTGTGCTGTCTATCAGGGTGCCGAAACAAAATACAGTGCAACCACGTTGTAATGATAGTCGACGATGGAAAAATAAATTATCGCTATAGCGAGTTTTATCGTTATAATAAAATTTACAGTGCCCCATAATTTTTTTGTTAATTTTTTTGACCTTGTACAGCCTGTGTTTAACTAATGGTGTAAACTACGCGTATGCAGCAACAAATTAATACTTGCTTCCTCCTCCATTCTTCTTCCCCTCCTCCAAGTTTGTGGGATAGGCGTGAGGGATTTATAGTTGCCTACCAATCAGTGCGCTACTTCTCTCCCCCTGCTCCCCCTGACTCACGTCCCCTCCACTCTTAGCGCTCCACACCACTTGTCTCTTTCTCATGCTCACAAAGCAAATAGCAGATCAATATTACTCTTCATCCAGCCTCATGCAGATAAAGTAAATTAATCATAACGGTAAGGAAGGACTGGCACCATGAACAGATGATGCTTTCTCGTTCTGTTCCAACCCGCGGACACCACACGTATTTGTTCAAACTTAAACAAATGTAGCTTTATGGTAGGTTAGGAATAATATTTTGAAGGAAATGAAAAATGTCAACATTGAAAGGACATTTACAACAAATGAAAAACTTGTAATTTTAACTTGTCTTACTGTAGAAAAGTGTAACTTACCGGCATATGTTTACAAATTGTTTACTTACTTAGGCACAAAATTTACCTTACCTTTATTTTTCCACTACTTTTATTGTGCAGAATACCTTGTCTTGTACGTCTGTAATAACATCTCATAGATTGTACTTCACAATTGCATACATGCCCTGTTGATATTTCTGCTCAACTCAGCAGTATGTAGGCTACTATAGCTGACTGCCATTCCGAATATGTTTTATTTTTGTTATGACCACACAATATACTAGTTATGGTTCCTACACTGAACAGAATGTACCTTTCCCCTTCGACCCCTCCTATCCTATATCCAACGTACCCCCCACCTTTCTTGATCTCCACTAGCTCCACTTCTGATCATACCCCTCCGCCTTATCCATCACTATAACATCCACACGCACCTCTTCCCACGCTCCTCCATCTGACGCAAGTGACGCCACGTAACACAGACTAACAAAGGCTTGCGATGCGACATGTTTAAATATTTTAAAAATAAGAGTTTACAGATGTTCGTATTGCTATAGTGAAAGCCTTCATTAACAGATTTGCGTTATAAACTAAATTAAGTACCTCAAAAGATAGGACAAATGACAGACATGATGCTATAGGCCGTACTCGCAATAATGCGGTTCCACTGTAGATGCATTGTGTTGTGGAACAGTGCAACAAAACAGGAACACCCTGGCCAACGCTAATAACAATATAGCAATAATTTTTTTCCCACCACCATTTTCTGATACAAGGTTAATACATTTGGACCCTGATTCCCAGGCTTCCGGAAATGGCATTGTAAATTCACTGCCCTTGTAAAATTGTTCAGACCAATTTTGACCCCCAGTGCATTTTTTCACATTGAGTCAGTTTTCGATCATTCAATGTGCAAAAATACAGGTTTTTAAAAGTAAATGTTAAATTATTACAAATATAACCCAGAATGCACGTAGGACAAAACAGATGTAAACACCAGGCGCTGAGTCACTTTTAGCGAGTGCAAAGTTATATTTTTGTAGTTTTGTTCAAATGACAGGTGTCTTAAGAGTAAAAATACAGAAAAATCTCTGTTAACAAATATTCCATGTAACAAAATACACCGTACAATGGAGTATAAATTTGTTCCTGCCAAAATCCATAATAACAATGCATTTGTAAACTACATGCACAAAAATACATTAATAAACACAGCAAAAAAGATCCTCTATAATGAATTTAATGTATCACTCAGAAATGTTGGTTATGAAGCACTGGTTCGGTGCTAGGCGCGCTTGGTTTACACACGATTCACTGCTCTGTTGGGACTTTTACACACACACATTTGTTGTAGGATTGGCCCAGTTCTTGGTTCGGTACTGGTTCTTAATACAACAGATGGCATGTCCCAAGAATATTGTTGCAAAATCAAAACCAACCAATTTTTACTGCTAAAAAAATAGTGTTTAACTTAGTTTTAAGTGTTTTTTTTGCATACAGTTCATGTTCAATCATTTAAAATTAGCATGTTTCTAAACAAAAGTATTGATTTAATTTAATAAAGACCTCTTCAGAATAAAATTATCTAGAGAAGCATGTACTTCACAAAACCTAGTCACCAAAAATATTAAAAACATTGAGCAGCACAAAGTTGAGTGTCCACTGGCATAAATTCAATATGCAGACGTCTTTATTCTAAAATAACGCCCCATAACCTCACTTGACACACACAAAAATTTAAAACAATGAAATTTTCTCTGATAGAGGTCCATAAAAATGGTTTAATTTTTCATTACATTTCGTATTTAAGGAAATGGATTTCGGTTTAATTTGTTATACTTTTTATTGTTTAAATTTTTGAATGATGTAATGATTGTAATTACTGTAATGGTAATAGGTACTATCATAATACCGGACAAAAAATTAAATTTGATACGCATTCACAGGTAATTTTACTTATGCTACACTTAAGTTTTATAAAATGGAAATACAGTCGAGCTCCAATGTAACGAAAAGAGTGATCTAAAGTAAAGGTTTTTACGACCCATCAAACAAATCGCAAAAATTTATGAAAAGAATAAAATATCCTTGCTAAAATGGATTAAATTGTAATTAAAACATAATAAAAATACATTCACTGGCCCACTGCAATATAATGTAGGTATTTCTCAGTAGATACCCTACACCATCCCCCAAAACACGGGAAAAAAAGTTCAAATCAGTTTAATCTACATCTGTGGTTATTTGAGTAGGCTGCGTGCACCTAGCGAGTTGAGACTTTACACGACAAACAACGAAGAGCTCGTTTGTTCTTCACCCCTGCCTCCCCACCACTCTTCCCGGTCGTCACGCCACTAGCGCCTAACTGTCATCCAACCACGCACGCATAGCAACAGCGGTAGCCAATAACAGTGCAAGTTACACATCTTCCCCTTTCCCTCCCATAAGCACCTTTTATAGTGTGACCACGCCATGTCTTTGTATGAAGTGTTTAATGTGTTTTTCAATAGTACTGTTGTAACTTTGATTCTTTGTTTTTTCTTAGATTTTGATTATGAATTGCGATTGGAATTGACTGCATTGCCGATAGACCTGCATACACTATTTTTTAATGAAATAAGATTTTATTTATGGTTTTTGGTTAGAATACATTATGTCAATAATAGCGCTAGCAGCGCTCGTTTCTGCTGCAACCCGCCGTGCTTCTGTCGCAGTTGCTCTTGAAAAGTAGGTGACGTCCTCTGGGCCATCAGTATGTTGGATAAATGAAGGCGTGATTGTGGTGCAGCGTACAAACAATTGTTTATGTATTTATTTCATTGTAGTGAGAAAGTTGGCCTTCACACTGGCTAAAAATGTACACTGATAAAAATATATATCCATAGTACGTGTCACAATTTTTACGTTTTTGTTGTAGTAAGAGGATGTACACGGCCTTGTATGGTTTATATTGCTATCTGAAAGACTTATGCTTATTGAATAAACTTGTGTTTCGTTAATAAATCACCTGATTTTTGTACAAAAAGGCTTTTGAAAATGGATGTTTCACTCATAGGTAAGTGGCGCACAATGTTTAAACTTTTTTCCTTGTTAACGGCAGGTCTTTTATGGACTTGTTATAATATATTTTTATTCAGAATACTTCTTACTATTTAAATTAATTAAAATTTTGTTAATAAATCATCCAAATTTTCTGCAAAAAGGCTTTCGGAAATGGGTTTTGCTCTTGTTAAAATTTAGGCAACGCACAATGTTTAAACTTTATTTTTGTTAACTACAGATCCTTTTATGGTCTTGTGGGGTACCATTTAAATTGTAGAACATCTGCCTAGTGAATTACTCTGGTAATTAATTTAAATAAAAGTGTTACTTTGCACCATCAATGACGAAACACTGTCTTAACTTGAAGAAAAAAAAACGTTTTTATAACAACTTGTTTGTATAGGAGTGTTAAAATAGGTGAATTTGAATTTAATGAAACAGCAAAATAGAGAAAATATTTTCAGTAACCATGGCATTTTGTTAAATCTGGGTTTTACTGTTAAAGCATAACTCTTATGTCTGCGGCCACGTGCAGGATTGTGCTCCATACAACCACAAACCTTCATAATGCATAAGCAATTTTGTTCTATCTTATACTGGATATGGAGATTTAAAATACTGTAATGTCTTAGATGTCAGTGAAAAAAGTCACTCTAAGTCTTAGTTGAGACACCATTGTATATACTTTAGCATCTTCTGGTTTGAGTCTCCTTCTGTCACTAACTATGCGAGCATATGCCGGACCAGATGTTGCAAATCCTGGATACTCTTCTTTGAGAGAACAAAGAATTTGACACGGATCGACAGTTTTGATGAGCTTTAATTTTTATTATTATTTATTTATTAATTGTACCAGCCTGGTTTGTAGTTAGAAGCACTAAAAGTTTTTGTTTCAATGTAGGTGAGTATATCCCATCATTGAGTAACTCACGCTTACTGCAGATGTCCTCTAGTTTCAAACTTTTCCAGTGGAATGGCAGCAGAAACAAATGCTTCAGTTGTGCCTATTACAAATATTTTTTTTTTATCAGTTTTTGCCTTTTCTGATATTTCCTGTGCCTCTTGTATACAGTGCCAAGTTTTAGTTTCTATTCGGCAGGTAATCGTTTGTCTACGTAAATTATACGGCCAGATTCTGACGTCTGCGAAAGTAGCGGCACTGTTTACATCTAACTACGTATCCTTCCGCCTTTAGCTGATTGACCACATGGCAACGATGTTGTTTATTATCATGCTGTCATTATCAGCCGATCCCCTAGTCAATGTACTGTTCTAGGCAGACTTGCTACTCAGAAATACGTAGCTGCGATTGTAGTAATAGTAATGTGTACATAAATCATTACTCAGTAAATTGTTGTGTTAGAGGGCAAAAATGTAAATAATTAATTTAACATTTAGTAATTACAAAACACTGTATTAAAATTATTAATTAGTTAAGTTATGTTATATGTCAAAAATATAAATCGCTAATTATAAATTTATCAACTACCAAAAAAAGTGAGCATGCATGCTACAGAAACCACTTGAAGCATCAATGTCTTTCAGCAAGTTTCCGATATTGCCCATTCTCTTTTATATTTATTTTATATCTCACGTTGGACATTATAGCTAATATATTTGAGTTGGAAATATGTGACGTGGAATAACGTTAGAATTGTTTAAAAACTATTCATGCGCTCCCACTTTCTTCCGAAACAAGGAAATGGGTTTTCGGAGAACAATATGGCGTATAATTTTTAAGTTGACTGTGTTTCTATTACTGGCTCAGAACAACGCGAATTTGAAATTTATTTCATCAAATTATTAGAAAAAATTGTTCAACAATATTATGCAATATTTCTGAATGCTGTTGGAATTAATATCAAGCACTTAAGTAAAGCGGGGTTGGAGAGGGCGGGATACGACGTGAAAAAAGGTTTTGAAATTGCATTTCATTTGGATATGGATTGTTTTAATGTGCCTTTCATTTTGAACACCTATACATTTCTACTTTAGAACAAATTTTAGTTTCTAACACAACAAAAACCGCTGTTTTATGACCACATAAAGTAAAATGTAATAATTAATCTAGGAACTCTTTCTTATCGCGTATTTTCTGCTGGTCTAAGGTGCGTTGGCAGTGCACTCAGAATAGCCAACGTAATATTAACTTTTGTTTGTTCGTGCATCAGCTTATACAGGATTTTGTAAATGGCACTTTGTTTGTGTCATATATGTCAAGTTGCCACTTACTGACTGTCAGAATCTGGCCAACTTATACGAGANCAAGTTGCCACTCGCTGACTGTCAGAATCTGGCCAACTTATACGAGAGAGAGAATATCCATTATTTCATGCTGCAATTGCAAAACTTGCCTGCGACATAAAATCCATCATTTTTAAATTGCGGAANGGTACCATTTAAATTGTAGAACATCTGCCTAGTGAATTACTCTGGTAATTAATTTAAATAAAAGTGTTACTTTGCATCATCAATGACGAAACACTGTCTTAACTTGAAAAAAAAAAAACGTTTTTATAACAACTTGTTTGTATAGGAGTGTTAAAATAGGTGAATTTGAATTTAATGAAACAACAAAATAGAGAAAATATTTTCAGTAACCATGACATTTTGTTAAATCTGGGTTTTACTGTTAAAGCATAACTCTTATGTCTGCGGCCACGTGCAGGATTGTGCTCCATACAACCACAAACCTTCATAATGCATAAGCAATTTTGTTCTATCTTATACTGGATATGGAGATTTAAAATACTGTAATGTCTTAGATGTCAGTGAAAAAAGTCACTCTAAGTCTTAGTTGAGACACCATTGTATATACTTTAGCATCTTCTGGTTTGAGTCTCCTTCTGTCACTAACTATGCGAGCATATGCCGGACCAGATGTTGCAAATCCTGGATACTCTTCTTTGAGAGAACAAAGAATTTGACACAGATCGACAGTTTCGATGCACGAGTCGTGCAATTGTTTGGCAATAACAAGCGGCGTTAAAGCTGCAGTGTCTTTCGTTTTGATGAGCTTTAATTTTTATTATTATTTATTAATTGTACCAGCCTGCTTTATAGTTAGAAGCACTAAAAGTTTTTGTTTCAATGTAGGTGAGTATATCCCATCATTGAGTAACTCACGCTTACTGCAGATGTCCTCTAGTTTCAAACTTTTCCAGTGGAATGGCAGCAGAAACAAATGCTTCAGTTGTGCCTATTACAAATATTTTTGTATCAGTTTTTGCCTTTTCTGATATTTCCTGTGCTTCTTGAAGAGAAATCTGCCTCTTGTATACAGTGCCAAGTTTTAGTTTCTATTCGGCAGGTAATCGTTTGTCTACGTAAATTATACGGCCAGATTCTGACAGGTCTGCGAAAGTAGCACCACTGTTTACATCTGACTATGATCGGCCACATGGCAACGATGTTGTTTATTGTCATGCTGTCATTATCAGTCGATCCCCTTGTCAATGTACTGTTCTAGGCAGACTTGCTACTCAGAAATACGTAGCTGCGATTGTAGTAATAGTAATGTGTACATAAATCATTAATGAGTAAATTGTTGTGTTAGAGGGCAAAAATGTAAATAATTAATTTAACATTTAGTAATTACAAAACACTGTATTAAAATTATTAATTAAGTTATGTTATATGTCAAAAATATAAATCACTAATTATAAATTTATCAACTACAAAAAAAGTGAGCATGCAGGCTACAGAAACCACTTTAACCATCCAGGTCTTCCAGCATGTTTCCGATATTGCCCATTCTCTTTTATATTTATTTTATATCTCACGTTGGACATTATAGCTAATATATTTGAGTTGGAAATATGTGACGTGGAATAACGTTAGAATTGTTTAAAAACTGTTCATGCTCTCCCACTTTCTTCCGAAACAAGGAAATGGGTTTTCGGAGAACAATATGGCGTATAATTTTTAAGTTGACTGTGTTTCTATTACTGGCTCAGAACAACACGAATTTGAAATTTATTTCGTCAAATTATTAGAAAAAATTGTTCAACAATATTATGCAATATTTCTGTATGCTGTTGGAATTAATATCAAGCCCGTAAGTAAAGCGGGGTTGGAGAGGGCGGGATACGACGTGAAAAAAGGTTTTGAAATTGCATTTTATTTGGATATGGATTGTTTTAATGTGCCTTTCATTTTGAACACCTATACATTTCTACTTTAGAACAAATTTTAGTTTCTAACACAACAAAAACCGCTGTTTTATGACCACATAAAGTAAAATGTAATAATTAATCTAGGAACTCTTTCTTATCGCGTATTTTCTGCTGGTCTAAGGTGCGTTGGCAGTGCACTCAGAATAGCCAACGTAATATTAACTTTTGTTTGTTCGTGCATCAGCTTATACAGGATTTTGTAAATGGCACTTTGTTTGTGTCATATATGTCAAGTTGCCACTTACTGACTGTCAGAATCTGGCCAACTTATATGAGACACNGTAAATGGCACTTTGTTTGTGTCATATATGTCAAGTTGCCACTCGCTGACTGTCAGAATCTGGCCAACTTATACGAGAGAGAGAATATCCATTATTTCATGCTGCAATTGCAAAACTTGCCTGCGACATAAAATCCATCATTTTTAAATTGCGGAACCTAGACAAGAGGATTATCTTTGGGTTTTGGCATGATGCACAAAGAATCCACTTCACTGTAAAGAAAAATTCACCTTTTACACAATTCACCTTCTACGGGCATTATTAGTGTTGCTAACAGGTCTACAAAAAACTCTGCCAGACCACTTAAAAATAAGTTATTTTACATTTTGAAAAAAAAAAATTAAGTAATTCAAGGTGTCCACTCATCTGGAAAACAGGGAAATGTCAAGGAATTCCAAGCAAGTTAGCGGAATTATGCGATATGCCTGCTATATTTGGTAGTTCTATATACCAGAATCGTATAAAACTGTTCTGATAATTGTGAACAAAATGCTTCGGCATTTTTCTTTGCAATTTATGTATGGAGCAATTTTGTTAAATCAGATGAGTATTCTGATGTGAAAGTATCTTATATTATTATTTGCCAACATTTTCTCCTTACAGGAAAAAATTATTTTTGTCAGGAAATTTTCCAGTGGAGAAAACAGGTTACAACCCTGTAATTACAGTAATTCGCAATCCAAATAACCAGTAAATATAAGTTTGAAAAAAAAATGCCTTCTTTAAAATGTGGTTTTCCCTGAACCTTCTGGGTTTATTTCTGCATACTAGGAAGCGAGGGAAGCAACCCGTCACTGTTTCATTGTTTGAATGTGACCCACTAAGTGGTTTTTCTCACTGCAGGGAAAAAGCTAGATTTAGCACAAAACAAAAACAGTACAGTTGGAGAGTTCAGAAAAATCATCCACTCAGACCGCTTGTCAAACAAGATCATCGTATATGTTAATCACCTCTCCAATTACCCCATTCAAAATAATGTGTTAATTTAGCATTTTTTAATTCTCTTATAATCACATAAACTAGTAGAATAAACAGAAAGACACCTGTTGACGTGAGAAAACTTATTTTCACTGAAAATTTTGTAGCAGCTGTTTGAAAGCATTTCCAAACGAATGTAAACATTAAATGCCTGACTTTGTTCATAGTAAACGTTTGGTTCATTTTCTCTTTTAAAAAAAAAAGGAATATTTCACAAAGACAAAAACCTAACCTATGAACAAACAGCACAAAAACACATTGCAGTCTGTATCTGCCACAATTTCCAGTATTTTGCGTACTCTCGCTACTATGGTAGCGTAAAAATTTTAACAACCTGGTGTGTGCTGTTGCCACAGCATAAACAAATCCCAAACCACAAAATTTGCATAATGTGCTACAAATTCAAACCAAAAAATATGCACCAATGTATGGTATTTGCGGTAACCCCCCATGGTGTGCTCTCCCCCATGGGCGAGAGCGCAAGCCGCCTGACAGTTAGTGAAGCCTCACGCCATCCTCCCTGCCAACCTATTTGGCGTCCTGATTAGGGTTCCTTGAGCTGCCCCACCCCACCGTAGAACTACTCAGCCAAGAGTACACACTCCCTTTGGGACTGATCCTGTTCGACCCAGAGGAGACAAACGAGTCTCCAGCACCAGCCGACCACGTGCCAGTCATTAAGCCAGGGCTAGCAACTGCCAAAAGGAAGTGACACCAGCTCAAATCCACCTCGCCTTCACGGATTTTGTACCAAGTAAGCGCCAGACGCATCCTACTTTATGTACGGGATCAGTGTGAGGCCTATGGGTTATAGTACAGACGCCTCCACAGTAGAGTCCACCCTCTACCTGCGTAACTGACCTGGCACGGAATTAAAAACACCCCTCTCAATGAGCAGTCACTCGTCAAAGGGTTAGGAGATAGTTTGTAGTTGCGCCCAACGTGGGGCCACAGCTAGTTTAACTGTGTTTGATTAGCAGAACTAGATCATCGCAACCTGAGATTAAGAGAACGAGACAGGCTAAGCACTCTTAACCAGATGGATTTCAGAGAGCCTCGAAACATCCTGTGGCGTCAACCAATGTGACCCCCGCGATGTTCGGTGAAGGGGAGAACCTAATGAACCCAATAGAAGAAGCTGCTATAGCCAACGAACCCGGATAAAGTAGGAATGAAAGGTGCCACCACGTCACGTGCACTGGCCTAGGCCAATATGTCTTACAGTGCGTTCACTGCCTGGCATGTTATCACTATCGCTGCCTAGGGTGGAACGATGCGCCGAGATATAGCGATGGTCTTGAATACTGCTGCGAAGCCTGCCGCTTGCAGCAAGCTGTCAGATGCGGCTGTTTTAACTGTGAAGGGCGGGGCATTAACATGGTGCATTGTGTGACATGAGCCCAGACCTTCCACCACGCTTGTTTATGGCCAGGGCTAGTTTATGATTGCAAAGTGTGTCGCCGGGCACAGGAATGCAGACCTAGCAACCCAGGACACCATGCTCCCAGTACCACTAAACACGCCGACGAACTGCAGTTACTGGAATTCCCCGGTCGCCCACAAGAAGACCTTGTATTCACCGAGGAACGCGAAAGGGAATTTAAAGCTAGCGGCACTCCAACCAAATAATAGGTGACCTGCGGCAGCAAACAGAATTCGGGAGAAGCCTTTGAATGGTGTAATAGCAATGGGGAGTTAATCACTGAATGGGAACAACTATGCAGCAGACTCGCGACCCAGTTCTCAGGGGAGGTGGTGCTCGCCCGGTTAACATCAGAATTCCATAGCAAATTACAGACAGTCTACGATGAAGCAGAGATCTTTATAATAAGACATGAAGGTCAGATATATTGGCGTATCATTCCCGAAGGAATCGAGGAGTGATGTGTCTGGGCAATCANGCAGAGATCTTTATAATAAGACATGAAGGTCAGATATATTGGCGTATCATTCCCGAAGGAATCGAGGAGTGATGTGTCTGGGCAATCACTCTAATGCTACTTCCTAATTTCCGGAACCTACTTAAAATTCTGCGTCCACCGTGGACCAATTAGTAGAGAGGACCCAGGAAACTAAATGTAAAAAGGCTCAAGCCACCTTAGATCACCCGATGTTCTCCAAGCCTAAGGAGGAACCCAAGATGCTGGCACCACGAGCCGAACCAGTACCAATGCCCAAGCTACCTAAATGTTGGTTCTGCCCAGGCTTTCATTTCAACCGGGACTACCCAGCAAAACAAGCCAAAAGAAATCTGCTGATAGAAGGCTGGGGAATGAATCCCAACCTTCAAGCAACCGATCCTGCAGCTAGAAACAACCATAATCAGGAACGAAGCAACAGGTCCAACCCCATCATTCAGATGTTAACCGAAGGGGAAAACCATCCCGAGGCTCCCTGTATAGAAGTAGCAGTCAATGGTAAAATCACAGCAGCACTGCTAGACTCCACACCGACTCATAACTTGGTACGCTCTGACTTACTTAGCACCGGCCAGCATGCCAATCTAACAACCAAAGAAAGGGGGGCGCGCGTGGCCCAACTTGACCAACTCCTTAAAAATAAAAGGCACTGTCAACCTTAATTTTAAGATTGAAAATTGTGACCACCAAGCCAGATTCTTCATAGCCCCTCACATATGGTAGGAATTAATATGAGAAAACCTTNACTCATAACTTGGTACGCTCTGACTTACTTAGCACCGGCCAGCATGCCAATCTAACAACCAAAGAAAGGGGGGCGCACGTGGCCCAACTTGACCAACTCCTTAAAAATAAAAGGCACTGTCAACCTTAATTTTAAGATTGAAAATTGTGACCACCAAGCCAGATTCTTCATAGCCCCTCACATATGGTAGGAATTAATATGAGAAAACCTTTGCTACAGAGTCAACTTGCATTATAGANAGATTGAAAATTGTGACCACCAAGCCAGATTCTTCATAGCCCCTCACATATGGTAGGAATTAATATGAGAAAACCTTGGCTACAGAGTCAACTTGCATTATAGATTGCGGACAGAAGCGTACTGTGTGAATATCGGCAACAAAGTACGGGCCATAGGAGGGAGGAGGCAGAATGCCATGTGTTAAAACCCAAAGAAATTAACCACCAATTCCAACCGCCCGAATTCCACTAATTGCTTGACATACTCCATAAATACTCACGAACTTTCGGACAGGGGGAGATACTACGTCAGACCAGAAGTATCCAGCACGAAATCTTGCTGACCCACGACCGCCCGATATATTGCCGCCTGTACTGGGTATCAACTAGGCGCCGAGAGATTATAATGGAGCAGGTGCAGACAATGAAGTAGCAAGGCATCGTGGAGCCCTTAAACTCCCCGTACAACTCCCTAGTGGTCTTAGTCCCTAAAAAGTTAGGGCAACTCAGGTTTTGCATCAAAAGTCCAGGTATTTTCTACAATAGACATGCAATCCGGATACTGGCAAATATCGGTGCACCCTGAGAGCTGCAAGTACACGGTGTTTAAGTCCCTCGATGGGGAAACTCTGCAATTCAAAGCGATGCTCTCCGGCCTAAAGAATACCCCAGCAACCCTCCAGATACTGCTGCCAGCGGAGGATCTGGCCGGATATATTAGCGAATTTTGCTTCGCGTATCTGAATGGCATCCGTCTATTCCAAATCCTGGGAATAGCAATGCACTCACCTGCAGAGAGTACTGGAGAGATTATAAATACTTGGAATGGCATGTAAACTATCGAAAAGTCATTTTGGAAACATCGTTATCGACTACCACGGACACGTAGTCTCCCCAGAAGGAAATTACGTGCAACGAGAATCGATCAAAGCCATCCTCGAAGTCAAACAACCACAAACCAAGAAACAGCTGCGCAGCATCGGGTTGTGCAACTGGTTACACGACTTTGTGCATATCCACATAGCAAGAGACAATCGGCCGACTGTGGTTTTACCGATGGCATTACTGGATTACTGCTGGCCCAGAAAACGTATGGCTATACACAACTGGCCGTGCTATGGTTAACTGCTGGCACCAGGACAATTGCCATGCCATCTATGGCACACNCATGTATAGCACATTGATGGAATGTTGATGGAAATGAAACTGATGGTTGAGAGTAGAGAACTACTAATGGTACATAAATGGCTTGCCAACTATATTCCAGCAATGACGGCACATAACCTATACTTATTACTGGTGAAAGTATGAGTAAACACCTGTAGGCCATTTGATGGCTGTGAAGTGGTACATTGATTGCTGATGTAATTTGGCTTATTATGGGGATTTTGATGCCTCCCACTCTTCGCAAATAGTTGCTTGAAACTACACACAATTCGTGTGTGTCTAATATAGCAATAGATCACCTGATATAAAGTAATAATTATAAATTAATAAATTAAATATTGTAATGTAAATTATGTATATAATATTATATGGCTATTTAATAATACTAACATAAGATATAATAATTAAATTTAATATAAATTATTATATACAGTTAATTCCTTACTTTTTTCTTTTAATTTTTTGTATGTACAGCTGTATATAATTAAAATGAGAAGTCAAAAAAAAAACTATTTACAAAATTAACATTGAAGGGCTTTTGTTGTTTAAAATCTCTAAAATATTAATATATGTTGATTGCATTTAAAAACAGATTACTAGCATCCAGGTGACATACATACTGAGAAAAATTACATTAAGCCTAAGTTTTTCAGTTAATATCGCCATCAGGTAGGAAGTTTTCTCTTGACTGCAATATTTTTTTTTTTTGTTTTGTTTATCTGCATCTNGCCCCAGCAACCCTCCAGATACTGCTGCCAGCGGAGGATCTGGCCGGATATATTAGCGAATTTTGCTTCGCGTATCTGAATGACATCCGTCTATTCCAAGTCCTGGGAATAGCAATGCACTCACCTGCAGAGAGTACTGGAGAGATTATAAATACTTGGAATGGCATGTAATCTATCGAAAAGTCATTTTGGAAACATCGTTATCGACTACCACGGACACGTAGTCTCCCCAGAAGGAAATTACGTGCAACGAGAATCGATCAAAGCCATCCTCGAAGTAAAACAACCACAAACCAAGAAACAGCTGCGCAGCATCGGGTTGTGCAACTGGTTACACGACTTTGTGCATATCCACATAGCAAGAGACAATCGGCNATCTATCGAAAAGTCATTTTGGAAACATCGTTATCGACTACCACGGACACGTAGTCTCCCCAGAAGGAAATTACGTGCAACGAGAATCGATCAAAGCCATCCTCGAAGTAAAACAACCACAAACCAAGAAACAGCTGCGCAGATTCATCGGGTTGTGCAACTGGTTACACGACTTTGTGCATATCCACATAGCAAGAGACAATCGGCCGACTGTGGTTTTACCGATGGCATTGCTGGATTACTGCTGGCCCAGAAAACTTATGGCTATACACAACTGGCCGTGCTATGGTTAACTGCTGGCACCAGGACATTTGCCATGCCATGTATAGCACATTGATGGAATGTTGATGGAAATGAAACTGATGGTTGAGAGTAGAGAACTACTAATGGTACATAAATGGCTTGCCAANTTGATGGAATGTTGATGGAAATGAAACTGATGGTTGAGAGTAGAGAACTACTAATGGTACATAAATGGCTTGCCAACTATATTCCAGCAATGACGGCACATAACCTATACTTATTACTGGTGAAAGTATGAGTAAACACCTGTAGGCCATTTGATGGCTGTGAAGTGGTACATTNCATAACCTATACTTATTACTGGTGAAAGTATGAGTAAACACCTGTAGGCCATTTGATGGCTGTGAAGTGGTACATTTATTGCTGATGTAATTTGGCTTATTATGGGGATTTTGATGGCTCCCACTCTTCGCAAATAGTTGCTTGAAACTACACACAATTCGTGTGTGTCTAATATAGCAATACATCACCTGATATAAAGTAATAATTATAAATTAATAAATTTAATATTGTAATGTAAATTATGTATATAATATTATATGGCTATTTAATAATACTAACATAAGATATAATAATTAAATTTAATATAAATTATTATATACAGTTAATTCCTTACTTTTTTCTTTTAATTTTTTGTATGTACAACTGTATATAATTAAAATGAGAAGTAAAAAAAAAAACTATTTACAAAATTAACATTGAAGGGCTTCTGTTGTTTAAAATCTCTAAAATATTAATATATGTTGATTGCATTTAAAAACAGATTAATAGCATCCAGGTGACATACATACTGAGAAAAATTACATTAAGCCTATGTTTTTCAGTTAATATCGCCATCAGGTAGGAAGTTTTCTCTTGACTGCAATATTTTTTTTTTTGTTTTGTTTATCTGCATCTTTTCAAAAACTGATTTGTTCGCGTAGTAAAGTGTAAGGCTGTGGAATAACTTATGTACTTTATATTATATTAGTGTTTGTTAATAGTTCAAGTTCGAATATGTTCTAAATTAGTTAATTTAAACATAAGTATATACAGTGGAGTGGTGGTTAGCATGCTGGGCTGTCCCTGCAATTGGCGTAAGTTCGCGCTCTCCCTCCCCCCTGCCCCCCTCATAACCATCGAGACGCCTTTTTTAATCATAAAAATTTAATGTCTTATAATATGTGTAATAGTGAAGTAAACGAAATTTGAAAACAAATAAAAGTTGAGATTGATGCTAAAAATATTTATTTTTAAGTGATAGTGTTTCACATATGGTAGAAGCGTAGGATAGCCACAGTAGGCCATCTATTAGCTGTGAAGTGGTATATCGATGGTCCATTGCTGTAGTAAGCATATGGGCCATCCCTTGGGCAATTTGTGTTCATCCCCATCTATGCCAGTTATGGGCAGAGTGGAGCTTGTTAGTGGTGCATGCCAGCTGTTGGCCGACTTTGCATCAGACTGTAAACCATAAAACGGGCCATATGTGTTTGCTACATGGGTAACATAACCTAACTGCTGGGCCCCCTAAACCAGCTAGTTGAGAAAGAAGCCTGGTGAAGTGGGGAACCGACCAACCGACATCAGTCAATACCAGTGCNCCCCTAAACCAGCTAGTTGAGAAAGAAGCCTGGTGAAGTGGGGAACCGACCAACCGACATCAGTCAATACCAGTGCCCCACCGCCCACAAGAAGGAAGTTCGTTGATTCTACTTACAGAAACATGTCAAACTGGACTAGGCGCAGTGCTATACCAAGAAGACTGCTACAAGAGACCTCAGTNCACCGCCCACAAGAAGGAAGTTCGTTGATTCTACTTACAGAAACATGTCAAACTGGACTAGGCGCAGTGCTATACCAAGAAGACTGCTACAAGAGACCTCAGTTAATCGCCTATGCTAGCACTAGGCTTTTCGCCACCGAACAACGCTGCCGCCTCAACGAGCAAGAGTGTCTAACCATCGTCTGGGCCATGCACAAATACTGTTACCACCTCGGCGGACACTTCTTCATCCTCCGGACGGATAGCAAAGCCCTTAAGTGGCTACACTAATTAAAGAACACCAAGGCGAAACTCAGTCTCTGAGCAACGTTCCTAACATAATACGATTTTGAAGTCCAACACTGTCCCGGAAGGTTGAATGTCATGCCAGATGCCCTCTCCCATCAGCTTGACGAACAAGACGGAACGAAAGAGGAAGATTGGGAGAAGATAACCCCACCTCCTACCCCACCACGTTTCATCGAGGTGATCCAACTGCAGCAGCTGCAGATAAGCAACCTGAGCTACCATCAACAGCCAGACCTGGAGGTAAAACGTCTACCCGCCGACGTACCCCACCAGTACAAACTATGCGACACATTAGTTTGGTCATGCAACGGGGGTATGGAGGCAGAGTGGAAGCTGTGGGATCCCACAGTCTTGCGCCCTGGGATATGCGAGCACCACCACGATCACCGACAAGCAGAACACCCATGTATAAAAGAAACACTCGGACACATAGGCTAGCACAATTTCTGGGATGGGATGAGCAGGAATGTTCGGCAGTATGTCAACAACTGCGAGAAATTCTTTCGCCACAAGGCCTACCTCGTACCTAAACCCACTGGCATAACACGTCGCCCACAAACACGGTGGACTCATTTAGCCATGGTCTATGTGGGCCTCTGCTCCCGACCATTTCCTCTACCCAACCAAGAGACCCGAGGAATCTTTTCCTATTGGGGATACACCCTAGTGATACAAAAAGACAATGGGACCCAATTTACTAGCATGGTTTGGAAGGGTAAAGGGGGGTAGACATGTGGACGACCCTATCATATCACCCACAGGTAACCCCACTGAGCGGAGGAACCAGCTGTAGAAGAAAAGCCTTCGACTCAGTGTGGGGAACGACCATAAACATTGGAATACCTATCTGCCGGATATCTTGTTTACCTTGAGGCAACGAAATAACGAGGCAATTGACACCTCTCCTAGCGAATTGCTGTTTGGCCTACCTCTACCCAGGCCTGGGGACTGACAATGGGAGACAGAACCTGCCACTATGCCCCAGCTTGAGACCGTGCGAATGGAAGCACGAGATCGCACCAAACAGGCCAGAGAAGCCCATGAAAGGTGTATCGAACCCAAGTACGCCAAACCTAAAATGGGGATAAGACAGTTCGGTATAGAAGAAAAGGTGCTCCTCAAGAACCAGCCGCCGAGCAGAGCCAAGGACCAGTTCAAGGCAAGCATGGCACAAATATGGGAGGGCTCTTATACTTTCGTCGCGAGGCAGGAAAATGTCTACAGGATGGAAGACCTCCGCGGTAGAGTTAGAAAAGCTACCCGAGGTCAGATGAGGCCCTGCCTCCTAGTTCCAACCATCGTGGACGAGGATCCAGACGGCGTGAATTAACACATGATACTTCCTAAATATTATAATTGTCGACTCCACATCTTCATGTACTCATGTACGCATCAAGTGCTCCCGAGGGAGTCGAACCCTGACTGGCCGCCCCCACCACTTGTAAACCTGCTGAGAAAAAGCTGCGGGCATGCGNAAAAAGCTGAGGGCATGCAAGAGTTTGCCCTTAAGCGATACCACCTGCAACTATCCAAAACCTTCCTTCCACCACCTCTCCAATAGATGGCAGCAATGGCACCGCCCAGCCTGAACTCGAAGGGGTGGTGACCGAAGAGTACCGAAGTGAACCACGCAGGAACCCTCCAGCCGAGGGGAATATATTACCATGCCCCCAGCAGAAATACAAGAGGTTCACATAACTCGCCTCAGCACAATTTGTGGTCAGGCTCTCTATTACAAAGTCACAGTCCTCCTGAGAACTTTCCCAGGCCTACCAGTCTTCTACCAATTCTTCAGCCGACGAAGCCTTTTCTATCAGTGCAGCAGAAGAATCGTCGCTACCCCCTGACACTTGCTGTCAAGAGTCACCATACATACGCCCAACATGTATATCACACATAGTGATCTGGGTTCCTTCAGGACTACAAGTCACAATTAGGGTTCAGGTGTTTTCACAGCTCTTAATTGGGAGCTCTCGTCTGCTCTACAAGCCAGGCTCCTCAGGCCGACAGGCTCCTTCACCTGTCTTGCTGTTGTACAAATTCCGTTGAACACCTTGTGTGTGTAGAGATAGGAAGTAGTGCGGGTCACCATGTCATATTCTCAAGGGAATAAAACACGTAATCTAACTAACTTCTGTCTTTCCCAGTTCTGTAAGTGAACGAGTGCATTTTCCCTAGCCTGGTAAGTGTCACCCTCGAAGGGAGTGGCAGAGGATCGCGAATTGGCAACAGTTTCCGATGTAGAGTAGGACTAGGACTGCATGTACGTCACATACACAGCAAAGTACAGCCACCCATACTGTGGACTCGGTACATAAAGGTACCTGGGGTACAAATACGGTAGTGCCCCAACCACTAGAAAGACTTGACGATGGATCTAGGCCAACTAAGTCAGCTAACCCATTCCCTCCAGAGTGTATAAACTCGCCAGAGGGGGTACCATGCCTGACGAGGATTGACCCAGGTACTTCTGGAGTACACTTTTGCTAGGGGTTTGCTGCCTGCCGCACTCTACAGAGTGAACATTAGCACCTTTCCTATCCATGACTTTCGCTCACTGGCGATGGACAGCTGCTATTCTTGCATCTCGCCACCCACTAAGTAAACAACCTACGCCAGTGGTCAGCTGTGTATCCCCGTGGGAGAGAGTACAAGCCACACTGCAATTAGTGAAGCCTCACTCTGCTACCCTCCCTGCCAACCTATTTGGCCACCCCAATTATGGTTGCTGGAGTTACCCATCCTGCCATTGAACTACTTCGCTACGGCTGCACTCTGCCCTTGGGAGTGGTCAGTCATGTTAGACTCGAGGAACACCTGTAAGTCGCCAGCACCAGCCGACCATATGCCAACTAGTCATCTGGCACTCTAGTCATCTGCAGGCGCCAGCCGAGCCGTCCGCTCCAGCTGGAGCTGAAGTCTTCCAGCCAGGGCCAGCTTCTGCTACAATGGAATGACACCAGTGGTAAGCTAGCCCAAACCCGTGTGTCCAACGCCCGGAGGCATCTCCACAGTAGAGTCCACCCCCTATCTGTGAAACCGACCTGGCACAGAAATAAAAATACCCCACTCTTGACGTGATGTACTCCCTATGCCATCACATGTCAAAACGTTGCACTAGATTCCACTATTATAAAAATGTTTTCCGCCTAGAAAATTTAATTTTGCTTGTCCCTTCAAACCGGTTGTGTGTGTTATTTTACTCAGGTTCTCAAATTCCAAGTATTCAAGAGATTCGACTGATCTTAGAGTCAACGTCCCATTTCTACTTATTTTTCATTGACATGGCTGTGAGCAGCTAGATTAAATATAAGTTAATATCCATGTACAGTCTATTTTCGCATGAGAAGTTATAAAGGCAATAGGCGAGGAAGAAACTTTGAGGTTTTAGAAATAAAATGTTAAATATTTTAAAAACAAGTTTTCTTTTTACAAAACAATATTAGGTAATCTATTTTTCTCATTTGGATAACCTCGAATGTGCATAAAGGAATACAAGGAAGCGATCAAGGTGCTAGGCCCTGAGTGAGATGCAATCACTGTTGCATTCTCGTGCCACATTCACCTAGCAACTGCAATCATAACCAAGTGTGCCACCCTTTTTGAAATTGCAATATATAACCCTTTGGGCAGGATTACACGGGTTGTTTTTCATAAAAAGTTATTCCTTCAAAAACTGTAGCTCCTGATTGTGATGCAGTTCCACCTGATCAGGTGAAGGAGGAATAGCAACAATTCATTACCCAGATTCCAGTNTAGCTCCTGATTGTGATGCAGTTCCACCTGATCAGGTGAAGGAGGAATAGCAACAATTCATTACCCAGATTCCAGTTCTCAAAAAGGTCTGAATTCCCCACCTTGTATCTAAGAATCTCGGGCATCAGTGAGACAAGGATAAATCTGTTACTTGGTAAATCTCAAGTAGCACCACTGAAAATTGTTACTCTTCCTCGTCTATAGTTACTTGGGGCACATCTCCTTTTGAAATCAATTGAGACAGCAGACGGTATCCCTCTCAAAGTGCATTACAGTTGAAAAAGTTACAGCATGGTGAAACCAACTGCTACTTTACCATGGATCAATGTAGCTGCACACACTCTGAAGACCTTTGTAGCAAACAGGGTAGCACACATTCGGGAAAATAAAGTTGCAATTCACAGCCAATATATTCAATTGCGAGACAATCTGGCTGTTTATCCAGGAGTTTGACACCTGGTGATATTGTTGGGCATTTGCAGTGGTGGCAAGGACTGTAATTGTTGACATCAGAAGATAGTGGATTGCTGAGTGAAGACCATGCACCACACCAACAAGAGTGTGAAGTGGAGATGAAGGTTACGAGTGTCATTTCATTTGAATGTCAGTATTCAGGATTGTATTGAGAAGTTCTCCTCCTGGTCCAAGGTTAAGAGTGTCGTGGTCTATGTTGTTAGGTTTATTGCCAATCTGAAGACGACGGCTGATAAGCAATGTGTTGGATCTCTAAGCACAACAGAGTTAGAGCATTCACGAAGGCTATGTTTGAAGCAAGTTCAGCTACACTCATTTAAGGATGATATAGAGCTCCTTAGCCAAGGGAAGGTGTGCTCACCTAGTCTTAGAAGACTGTCCCCATTCCCCGATTCCGAGGCGATTGTGCATGCGGAAAACGCTTACAGAACTTCAATGTGAGTTTCAGTACAAAACACCTGGTGCAGTAGCCTAAAAGAAAGTCATGTTACGAACATGGTTATTGACTTCTACAATACCTCAGCCCTACATGCAGGCGCCGATGCTACTCTGTCTGGCTGCAATTCGCTAGGAGTATTGGATTTTGTCAGGAAAAAGTTCTGTGAAGGCAAGAGTTTTTCAATGCATTCAATGTTTCCGATACAAAACTTCTCCAACCCAGCCTGTTATAGGGAATCTTCCCAACAGCAGAGCATGGCTAGCGAGACCTTTTCTTGCCATCGGTGTTGATTTCGGAGGTCAATTTGCAAACAAGGCATTTAAACTTCATAATGCTATGGTGACAAATGCCTAATTGGGTTTGTCTGTCTGAGTACAAAGGCAATTCACCTAGAATTTGTTTCTGCTCTCAGCACAAATGCCTTTCTCAATGCTTTCTATAGGTTCACGTCCAGATGAGGATTGTGCAAGGATGTCTTTACTGATTGAGATACCAACTTTGTGGGTTCTAGTGGCTATTTATCTGAGTTGCATAAACACATCAAGACTACTTCTCAAACTCCCAATTGTGGACTGCTTGGCTGAAGAGGGCACAGTGGCATTTCAACCCCCGATCTGCACCACATCTTGGGGGATTATGGGAAAGCTGGTATAAGGTCAACAAAATATCACCCGAAACGAGTTGTTGGCCAGCAGGTAGCCACATTTGAAGAGCTGTGCCATCTGTACTCAGATTGAAGCAGTGTTGAACTCACGATCATTGTGCGCACTTTCAACAGATCTGAATGATTTGCACACTTTATTATTGGCTAGTTACTGACTACTCCTCCTAGTGATAATGTAACAGATCTCCCAATGAAGCGACTGGACAGGTAGCACCTGGTGCAGCACAGCATTTATGGCAGCGCTGGTACAAGGAGTACCTACACACCCAGCAGCCATGTGGATGATGGGCGACATGGTGCTACTGAAAGAAGATAACCTTCCTCCACTCAAGTGGCAGCTGGGGCGGGTCAGTATCCTGCACCCTGGCAGAGATGGTGTCTCTACGGTAGTGACCATTAACATGCACTAGGGACAGGTTACAAGACCTGCAGTCCAGCTGTGTCGCCTTCCCATCCACTATAATTTGCATACAGCTATTAACTTAGTAGTGTGGAAAATTGTAGATTTTGTTGGGCGCTATGTTAGGTAATGTGTCAAGGCTTACAGTTATTTGCAAACAGTTCTTTCTCTCTTTCTTCTTAGTTATGGTGAATTAACTTTGTGTGTATGCTGTAATGTTTCACTGCCACAAACTGTTTTTTTTTTTTTGCCATATTGCACCATTGCGAACACTGGTGTTTGATGTGAAACTCAATGTAAAACGGTCAACAAAGCACACTATGCAAGTTTATTAAAACACCTAGTGGAAAGTTACAAAGTCTTGACGTAGAAACAGATGTGGTATTTAAATAATTAGCAAGCATAAACATTGTTCACAACTAGAAACAAACACTGAGCATCCAAAAGTCTCCTTCGTACGCATAACCAATCCAAGGATTTTGGAACAGCCATTTCATAATAACATCATTCCATCTGCCTACAAAAATGACAGACGTTGAAATATATTGACACCTGATGTAAAAAGTCAGTTTATCAGAACTTAAGTCACTTAACTAAGTAGGTTGAAAGTACATTTACAATCATCACGTCAATTTTGCCAACTTCGAAGTCGTGACATTTGAATACAAATTTAATACATATTTTAACACTAAAAACACGTTCTAATTATGGATCACAAATTCAGACATTGTTAATGTTTATAATACCAATGCTACAATCGACTCTCCTGTGAGCGCTGAGTAACTTAAAGAATGCAAAGAGGAAAAAAGAATAAACGTGTTCTGCACGTTTATTATCTGCTGGTTAAAGGTTAGTGTTAAAGGCAGTCTTTCAGCTAGCTATTTTCATGTGTTGTCGACTGCAAAATAATTCAATTGACTTGACGGCAACAGTAGACTGTTTGCTTAGACTATGACTCAGTGTTTTCAAGGGTATTATGGCTGCAGTGTACATACAGGTTGTGTAGGGTCGTGTGGGTTCTTGGCTTGCCTCAAGATATACTGGAAGAGATTATTCAATTAACTTTTATTTAACCTTTTTCACATTTATTGGCCTAGCTGCCCAATGTTGCCAATGGCTTCCCTTTGATAAGTTAAGGCAAGTTTACAAAACTATGACAAGCGGTAACCATAAATATATGTAAATAACCTTCACCAATGTCTATTTTTCCAAGATATATAGGCTACTTTTGTTTCCTACGATTCTGATTGGCTAGACTTACCAGTTGCTAAACCAATAGTAAACAGCTAAACTTATTATCTGTGTATTTGTCGGGTCTTAATTTTGCAGTATTGAAAACCAACCTTTACAGCCATCTCCAACATACTCAATATTTTTCACTAAAGGAAACAAGGTTTTTATCAATTGAGCAGTTTTATCTTTGAAGGCTTAGCTGAAAGGAACATCACGTTTGAGGTCATCTGTCCAAGCAATTCGATCTTCAGTTTTGGAACAAATGACTACTGGGTGGNGAAAGGAACATCACGTTTGAGGTCATCTGTCCAAGCAATTCGATCTTCAGTTTTGGAACAAATGACTACTGGGTGGGGACAAGAGGTTTAATGGCTACAATTGTATGACTGGACCTTGGTTTGTAATATAAAACTGCAATTCTCCACAAAGTCCATTCAAATTGAATCATCATCGCAGCCAAGATTTGCCTTTCTGTTTCACATATATACTCTATTGAGTTTTTGAAATGAAAGGATGTGGACTCGGGAGTTTTTAATTTTTTGATTGTCAGGTCAGTAAACTAATTGAGAGTTTACCCACCTTTCAACCAACCATTAGGAAGAAACCATTTTATCTTTGTTGAAGTCTGACAAAGATGCCAAAAATATATAAAAGGAGAAAAATTTAAGTACTTACAGTCTAGTACTTGTCGACAGGCACACACCGACACGAAGAAGGACGACACATTTTTCACTTAGTACATGGTATTTCCAAAAGTATAGTATGCTTAACATACATACGGTATTTATAGCTCTCTTGCAATACTAGGGTGCATGAATACTAACAAATTTGAATCGTTGCAAATAGTAATTTACAAATTGTTCACATCCGAACTTCAAATATCTTATACAAAAATGGTGAATAATTTACAGTGCCGATTTGAGTGGTTATTTGCTAGACATTTTTATGCCCACTCATATGTAAACATTCGTCAAAGCTTTTATAATGTTTTGCAATTTCATGCAGCAGTAAATCAACGATCATTAGATCCCAGAAATGTTGTTTACATTGGTAAATGTTATTGAATAAGTTGTTAAGAAACGTGACAAACCAGAATCATTAAGAAAAACCATTACATACACATGTATTTTCAGTTTAACATTTACAGATATNAGAAACGTGACAAACCAGAATCATTAAGAAAAACCATTACATACACATGTATTTTCAGTTTAACATTTACAGATATAAGACATATTTCTTCTTTTTATTTGTTTTTGCAGCCAAAGAAATAGGCATCTATAGGTTATGTTACAGTGTTTGTGCATTACGAAAACAAAAATGTCTTTGTATTGATTTTATTGAAATACCACATNGTATAGGTTATGTTACAGTGTTTGTGCATTACGAAAACAAAAATGTCTTTGTATTGATTTTATTGAAATACCACATGGTCCCATATAATGAACACACATTTTTTTTTTGTGTAATTCTGGGGAAATTATAGTGTTTTATTTCGGCAAACAAATTCAAACACGTACAGTTTTAGTACATTGATGAGAGCATCAGATAGCAACACAGTGGACTAGAAAAATACCAACATGACGTCACATCTTAGCTGACAAGAATACAATATAGCTGTGGAGGAATGCGAACTAACGGCAGTGCTAANACCAACATGACGTCACATCTTAGCTGACAAGAATACAATATAGCTGTGGAGGAATGCGAACTAACGGCAGTGCTAATATTGCAAGCATTTACAATGAAACGTTTGCATTTACAGTTTCATCTACTACCGAGTCAGGACTGTGGTAGCAAGAAACTGCAAACAGTTTGTTGTACTTAACAAACAGCACTGCCACCGCATGCACCAAACCTCCGCGTTTGCAGCATCTATTACGAATTCAACCGCAACAATACACCTATTTAAATTTATGACTTTACGCACGTCTCAAACGACCACTGAAAATAGAACAGGATGACAGCTGAAAACAAAACTGCAACACCAAGGAAATAGTTCCCTTTCCAGATAAAGCATTTATTTTTATTGCAAAGAACTTTGAGATATTTTCTGACTACCAAAATGTATCTATTTTGCCTTATGGTGATAATACGTGTACATTAGCATAGTTCTGTCATAATGCGCATCATATCTTCATACTTCACCCAAAAATAATGGTTATACAGTATGAGTATAAAAGAATACCCTAACGTTGAAGGTCTGTAATATCAAAGCCAAACAACCTTCAACCCGAATTGACCAATCAAATGAACCGTGGAACCATTAAGTTTATTTACAATACATTCATAAATGTTCAATGTGACCATCACGAGTGGCCTGAACGACATCTACGCGATAATCAAACTCGTTCCACGCTCTTGTCAGCATATCCGGTGTTACGGTTTCGATGGCATCCGTAATTCTCATTTTGAGGTGGTCAATGTTACCCGGCAATGGTGGACGAAACACTTGATCCTTGATGTACCCCCATAGAAAAAAACGTACAGGGTGAGATATGGGCTTCTTGAGGGCCAGTGATGAAGAATCTGGTCACCAGCTGCTCCTCGACCAATCCAGCGTTG
>NQII01001935.1:136788-165769 GCA_002778355.1 Clitarchus hookeri | reverse complement strand
GCTCGTTTTCCAGTACAAATTGACAGTCGTCCAGGACGAATATCCCTTCAGGACCGCCAGGCCTTCCCTTCCGGTTAACATAAGGAATGGAGCTGTACTCCAGACTGGCACCTAGTCCACGGAGAACCACGAGGAGGTCACCGCCCATCTCCCCAGTGCCCCATTTTCTTTTATTTTTTATTTTTTCTGTTTTTATTTATTTATCTTTTTATCTTTTTATCTTTTCTACAAAACATACAAAACAAAACAAAATTAAAAGAACTTAACAAAACCATTTCTATAATATTTTAAAGAAGCTTTTAAAATAAACGTAAAAAATTAACCTACATTTAAAGAAATTAAAATAAAATAAAATAAATGAAATAAGACGAGACAAAAACAAATCGAACAAAACAAAACATTTCCCAGTAAATAACCAAAATACTAAAAATNAAATGAAATAAGACGAGACAAAAACAAATCGAACAAAACAAAACATTTCCCAGTAAATAACCAAAATACTAAAAATACTAATACTACATGAGTTACAATATATATTCATTTAAAGATTTAACAATTTTATATATGTTGTGTATAACCTCGGTTATGTATTTAACTATTTTTTCGTCGTAAATTTCTGTTGTTTGAAGTGGTTAAAATTCCTGATTATTAATTANTCGGTTATGTATTTAACTATTTTTTCGTCGTAAATTTCTGTTGTTTGAAGTGGTTAAAATTCCTGATTATTAATTATTTGTGATTTTACTAATTTTCTCTCTTCACTGAACATACTACAATTATATGATATGATAAGTGTCTTGTATTCCAATATTACATTGGCATGTGTCATCTTCAATTTCATTTATATTTTTTAGATATAAGTTTACCTGGCAGTGTCCTGGTAATACTTTAAGTGATTATAATGTTATGTTATTTTTACTAGAGTGCCATTATTTTATGTCTGTTATGTACTCTTGTTGCCAATCTCTAATGCTATTTTTATCAAATTATTATTTTAATTCTTCTAATCCAATTGCGCAATTATTATTGTTATACTCTATCAAAATTATTTTGTCTAGTATTAATTTACTGTATTTATCTCCTTTATATGTTATTTCGTTTACTTAATTTTTAATTTTATAAACCACATTTTTGTCTTTTAAACTATAATCTACTGCTATTATTTTAAGTCGGGTTACTACTGCCAGGTAAGAGGTTGTTGGTGTAAGATTCATTAACTTAATAAAAATATACCATAGGGAAGCTCTCAGCATTCTTTTGGTGTGTGTGTTTCTATCCTATTGTTAAAGGATGAGCTGGCATACTGAATAATCTTTAAATACAAAGACTGGTAAATTATTATTTTATTTTTATAACCATATTATTGTGTATTCCAAATTAATTGTTTCAATCTCAAAAATAATGTTTTCACTTTGTTATATATTTGACATATGGTATAAAACTAAGATGGTTATCTAAAACTATTCCCAAATATATCATTTCTTTTTAAATTTTATTGGTTTTAAATTATATTTTACTGTGGGTGTTCTACAATCTAAATTTCCTTAGAGCATTATAGCAAAAGTTTTATCTGTTGATAATTTTAAATTAATTCCCTCTATCCATTGGTATTTTTTTTCATGTATTCCCTTATATTAAAACTATACAATCGGCTGCAAATACAATAGTTGTGTTCGTTTCGTTGTTTTCTACTATGTATTCGTTTGTGACTAAATTCCAGAGTGTTGGGCTTAAAACTGAACCTTGTGGGCATCCTCCATTAATTTTTATTTTTATTGTTTTTTCATTGTTATTATTTCTCTCTTGGTTAAATAGTCCTACAAAATTTATTTTAATTGTTTTCCTAAAGTTAATTAGTTTTTTTGTTTTTTAATATTATTCCAGGCTACAGCCGAAAATGCATTACTAATATCCATAGTGATTGCTAAAATATATATTGTCTTATTATTATTATTTATGATTTGTAATACTTTATTAATCACCATTTCTATAGATCTATTTTTCCTAACGCCAAACAGATTGTTGTGTAGAATTTCTTCTGTATGTTTCTGAATTTTACTATATATAATTCTTACATAAATTTTATATATATGACCTTAATTGTTTTTGATTATGCACTCCCTATTTTTAAGATGGTTATTTGTTTTTTTCTTTAGTTTTTTCATGGATATTTTAACGACTACATTGCAGGGTGATTTGATTGCCTCCTCTTTAATAAATAGTGTCCATTTGTCATATATATTTATTTTAATTTTATTTTTATTTTGTTTTCTAATGTCTTTGTATTATTTTTTATATATTAATTTAGCATTGCATTTCCAGCAACCTTGGTATTTTCGGTTTTCTATTTACTTGCTTCCTCATTAAAGTTGACGCATAACGCATATGGGAAGTAGAAACCTCGCTGAAGCGCCCCTAACCCCCGCGATTTCAATCCCCCGCGAGTACCNTGCATAACGCATATGGGAAGTAGAAACCTCGCTGAAGCGCCCCTAACCCCCGCGATTTCAATCCCCCGCGAGTACCTATGACAGGCACATGTGTGCAGAAACCAGAAGTTGGTAGGGCGTGCAGACCATTACACATGTCGCTGCAGTGGAAGGCACTCTCCCCACCCCTAGCAAGCCACATGCAATTTGTACACGCCAAGAAATGACGAGATAGTAGGGCGATTTCTGCCCGACGTCAAAAACATGTGCTGAAGGAACGCGCACCGAGAATAAGCTGACANGTAGAAGGCGGAGTCGAATGGTGCACTTCAACGAGGAGCAGCCTCTCTAGCAAGTGGGAGTAGTCGAATACAACCCCATGCCGAGAGCTGGGGTGGGGGCCTGCCAGGGGTCCCTCGCCAGGAAGTGGTAGGGAAGTAATCAGTTCATTACAACCCTATGCCGCGAACGGGAGCAAGTGGTGAGCTCCAATGAGGAGAGCCACGTCGAGAGGAAGCCAGTTGAGTGCAGCACACCAACAATAACCAGTCCAAGGGCCAGTAACATGTCCACCCAACTCACCAGAACACAAGTTACCACCGCCAGAACAGGGTCGGTAACATAGCCATCCAACTCCCCAGATCTCATCTACTGCCAGAACAACTACCCTGCAACAAGTACAGATAAGTAACAAAGTCGTCACTCAGAGGCGTTTCCTGTCACCTAATTCCCCCACAGAATCGGAAACGTTAACCAGAAAACTGTAATCAGCCCTTCAGGCCAATAACTCGCAAGGTCGATAATGTATGAGTAAATTCTTGGCACAAGGTGCAGAGAGAGTATGTGTATTTCCCGCAACAGTGCCGGGAATGTGTGTATGCAGTCCCATAAAATAAAACTGTTTAAAACCAAAACATGATGAAGTAATTGTTTGATATACTCTCAAACTTCAAGGCACCTTATAGTCTATGTCTTATAGTCCCCATGTAACATTAACTGAGGAACCTAGGACCTACAGGTTTAGAATAGTATCAAGTTAAATTAGCGCCCAACATGGGGCGTAGATGAGTCTGTAGAAACCAAATCAAGAATCAGACTATACCTGAAAAAAGGGACTCGCCTGTACCGAATCACCGAACTAGTCAGGCTGAACCAAAGACTTCTGCGAGTCTCAAACCCCCGTGGTGCCTACTACAGCATTAATTAACCCACCATGATTCAAAATTACTAGGCCAACAAACTAGGAATTACCCAGGACGAGCATGAGGAGCGAGTTTGAGAGAGCAAGGCGGGAGAATAAAGGGCATTTAATGAGGAGTGGTTAGCGATAGCAAAGAAGTAGGCCACAAAAGCCCATTGGATGATGGATGATAGTGAAAGTGGCGAGAATGGTGAGAGCCGACGAGGGACGAGAGAGCGAGTATGAACGAGAGTAGCGAAGGGATAACGAGAATTTACTGCGGAGACGTAGCAAGGAGCGGAAACGGGGGAAATGAGAGGTCATTTCACTAGAAGGTTGAAGATGACGTGAAAAGTAGGTCAGGCCGCCAGGGGTGAAATACAGCACCGGCCGATAAGAAAATTAGGTCATGACTGCCCTGTGTGGGGGACAATTTCAATGATGTGAGAAGTAGGCAGGCGGACGGGTGGATAACCGCACAGTTAGGCAAGATAAGCAGAGCGCCGGTGAGATGCGTTTATCTGGCCACAAATTCTTAGAAACAGGAAAAGCGAAAAGTAGAAACCAGCAGTGGGTTACTAGGTCCCCGGACGGTGAACCATAAATGGAAGATAGCGGGCAAAAGCAATAAATGCCGCAAGGCCGCCCAGCGCAGCACGCGCTATCTCAGTTAATACGCCCAAGCTGCTACGCCGGGCATAACAAAGTNATTAGGTCATGACTGCCCTGCGTGGGGGACAATTTCAATGATGTGAGAAGTAGGCAGGCGGACGGGTGGATAACCGCAGAGTTAGGCAAGATAAGCAGAGCGCCGGTGAGATGCGTTTATCTGGCCACAAATTCTTAGAAACAGGAAAAGCGAAAAGTAGAAACCAGCAGTGGGTTACTAGGTCCCCGGACGGTGAACCATAAATGGAAGATAGCGGGCAAAAGCAATAAACGCCGCAAGGCCGCCCAGCGCAGCACGCGCTATCTCAGTTAATACGCCCAAGCTGCTACGCCGGGCATAACAAAGTATGGAGAGCTGGGCGACAACACACCCAGCCATGCACCGTCAGCAGATAAGAAACACCGGGCCGAAAGTATACACGTGCTGGAAGATGAGTGTGAAGGAGAATGGACGAGAAGCGAGAAGTACGAGCGAAGGAGGACAGACAGGCGAGAGCGAAGATGAAAGTGAAGGAGACGGGCGAGAAGAAAGCGGCCGAAGAACAGACAGTAGGCGAGAAGCGAAGAAATGTAGAGAAGTGCAACGACCAAGAATTGAACCCGGGAGACCGCAGCCACATCCGAGGACGAGCCTGCAACGCAACAGTCCAGAGAGTCAACAGAACGAGAGGAAGGAATACGCATCCTTCCCACATTCACCACACCTGCTGTCCAGGCTCACCCAGGTTCACAGTGCGAGGCGGAACAAGGCGCCCCGCAGCCACCAGAAACAGACTTTGTGGGTAAGTGTTTTATCATATCACCCGCTGAGAAAAACTAGGGCATGATACCCTATCTGCCAACCCAAGTACGCCGAAACTTAAGTGCGACACAGTGTTTACAGTTTGACCTGTGTAATTAGGCCTACAGCCGAAAAGCATTTAGATGCCACACTTAAGTGTGGCTGAGTGTCATTTTATTTAATTGACCTGTGAAGGTAAGGTACCAATGAAGGCCATCAGCTGGGTGCCGGGTTTAAATGTATTAAGAGGTATTTTCCCGAGTGTTGTATGTTTACATTTGCCCCAACAGCAAGACATATGTTAGAGCTGCTGATGCAAGATACAGTAAGGGTTTTATTATTTGTTTTGTTCTTTCCACGGCTAGTGATCTATGGTAACACTAAAACATACCATGAGTCAGTTTGCTTTGTGTGTTTGCTTCCATTTATCGGAAGTCCATTTGTAAAATCGGCAGAGTGCCACCAGGCATTAGTTGAATATGGGAACAGAGGTTTCAGCCTAGGAGTTAAGATTTGTTTTCCTTTGACGGCCTGTGAAGTCGTCCATACTGTAAGAATGAATCATGTCACCAAAACATAAATGTTGTTATTCAACTGTGCTAATATACCGGTAATATGCCACCTGATTTGTTTGCATATATCAAGAATGTCTCCGCCTTACCAGGAGACAGAAACACAGAAGAACAACTAAGTTAGAAGTCTAGTGATCTGGAGAGATCACTGTAGGTCATGTTGTATAATTAGTAAAAGTCAGCTTGTGTAAGCTCTGCTGGGACTCCTGACAACTAATCCAATTTTTCTTTTAAGTTTTCAGGATCCACTTANTCTTTTAAGTTTTCAGGATCCTCTGAGGATTCGGGAGGGAGTAGCCCAATCGCGCTCTCCCTCCACCAGAGTGATGTTCCACATCACTCTGGTTAAACCAGCGCAAGATAAGAAAGAAAGATCCCTGCCACCTCTCTACTAGTTTCTCCTCTCCCAATAATAAAGAGCATGGTACCCATCTATTTTTCTCCTGTAGCATTTTCTAATAATGCATGTAACAATTTTTAATTATTTCCTGTCGAAAGGGTTTTTACGGTGTCTTTGCCAGTTTTTCCCTTTCTCTTCTAGATGTAGTTAGTTAACTATAAGTACATTAGGGAGGTTTTTCATGGCCAAACTCAGCCATGGGAAACCCAATCCCTCTTTGCCGCGATGCACGTCTCCTTGCATGTTTTTTCCCTTCCCTTTTAAGCGTAAGGGGATAGCCCTGAGAGACAATAATCCCGTTCCTACCGCGGACTAACATATAACACATAGTTTCAGAGTAGGTTAGAAAAAAAAATACATGTTGTATAATTGTGTAACCCTGTAAAAATGTTTGTAACCCTGCAAGCAGGTTTGTAAGTGAGGTAAGGATGTTCGAGATGTGTATCGCCCTGTGTATTTTATTTTTGCGAGTTCAAGTATGTAGCCAGAAGTTAAACTGCACAATAACGTGCAGTCCACGACAGAAGTAGAACCAAGCAAAAGTCAGTCAGTTTTTTTTTCCAACCCCTAATGCCGTAGACTTGTAGATTAAGTGTTAAAAACGTCCCAATAAACTTAGAAGTTAGCTTTTATTCCCAGTGTATGATGCCTGCGAAGTATTTGATTTNGGTGTTAAAAACGTCCCAATAAACTTAGAAGTTAGCTTTTATTCCCAGTGTATGATGCCTGCGAAGTATTTGATTTGAAAGATAATGTACCATGCGAATATACACCTTGTTTTGTAATCGCAGAAGCCAGGGTGGTAGGCCCTTTTTACAGGCGGGGCACACCCGTCAACCGTGGTGATACATGTCCTTGAGTAACAGCCTGATTAGGGGGGGAGTAAAGGCTGCGAAGGTGGAAAGAGTNAAAGAGTCGTAGTGGAGGGGGAGTCACAACTGCCAACGGGCTGCGAGGCAGCCACGAAGTAAACAGGTAGCAATAACTTGGCGGGAGGCGAGGCAGCGCGGCATAGACAAGGCTACATCAGAGAATAAGAGTTCTACAGAGATGCAACCGAAACCTAAAGTTTGTATGGGTGGGTTGGCATCGCAGAGCAGGGGGAATTGACGTGTAACGCATATGGAAAGTGGAAACCTCGCTGATGCCCCCACGATTTTAATCCCCCGCGAGTACATCGACAGCCACATGTGTGGGGAAGCCAGAAGTAGATAGCGCATGCCGGCCATTACACTGTCGCTGCAGCGCTGGCCTCTCCCCCGCCCCTAGCAAGCCCCGTGAAATTTGTACACCCCGAGAAATGACGAGATAGTATGGCGATTTCCGCCCGACGTCAAAAACACGTGCTGAAGGAACACGCACCGAGAATAAGATGACAGCATATGCCCCTGACCACACCACTCCCACAACCCCCACCCCCTAACCTTCAAGAACCATGGCACATGTATAAAGTGTTTTTTGTACTGCGCCCTCCTTCTACCTCCCTCACCCAACAGAGAGAAAGAGAGAGAGAGAGACATGTAGGAATCGAGGGAAGGCGCTCAGATTGTTTAAAAGGAATTTTTCGGGACAAGGGAGGGGTCAGTGATATCAGATCAGTCGGTCAGTCATATTGGAGCAGTCGGAATCTGCGATACTCCGCACCAGGGGAATCAGTTATGTCAACCGTTCAGATATAATCGCGAGCCGAGAGAGGACGTGAGTGCAGCCATTAGCCGAGGCTGGGGAGATCAGACATTGGCCGCGTCAGTTTGCAGAGACAGTCAGTCAGTGAAACCCCATCGCCGAAAAGCGACGAGCGACAGGTGGTTCGGCATTCGATACCGCCACACTGGGATGCGCAGGTAGTCAGGATCGGGAGTCGGATTGTGGAAGTCAGCCGGGTGAGAATCACAACATTAAGGAGTCAGTAATATCTCTGTGCCGAGAGAGTGATTCGGTCAGCCGATGCCGGGGTTCTGGCCCTGGCAGAATCAGTTAAACAGTTACCAGAGTTACATCGGACGAGTAGTATCACCACACCGGGACATGAGTCAGTCGGTTTGTCACCAGTCACCAGACAGTCAGTTACAATTACGCACCGAGAAGGCAGAGTCAAGTGGTGTACTTCAATGAGGAGCACCATGTCGAGCGAATGGGAGTAGTCCAGTGCAACCCCATGCCAAGAGCTGGGGTGGGGGTTCACCAGGGGTCCATTGCCGGGAAGAGGTAGGGAAGTAATCGGTCCATTACAACCCTACACTGCGAATGGGAGCGAGTGGTGTACTCCAGTGAAGAGCACCACTTCGAAANTAGGGAAGTAATCAGTCCATTACAACCCTACGCTGCGAATGGGAGCGAGTGGTGTACTCCAGTGAAGAGCACCACTTCGAAAGGAAGCAAGCTGAGTGCAGCACACCAACAATAACCAGTCCGAGGGCTGGTAATATGGCCACCCAACTCACCAGAACACAAGTTACCACCGCCAGAACAGTGCCGGAAACATGGCCATCCAACTCACCAGATCTCTTATACTGCCAGAACAACTACCCTGCAACAACTACAGATAAGTAAAGTCATTACTCAGGGCCATGTCCTGTCACTTAATGTCCCCACAGCAACAGAAACGTTAGCCAGAAAAAATTAATCATCCCTTCAGGCCAAGAACTTTCAAGGTCGACAATGTATGAGTAAATTCTCGGGACAAGGTGCCAAGAAAGTATAAGTACTTCCCTAAACAATGCTGGGAATGTGTGTATGCAATCCCGTAAAATAAAAGTGTTTAAAACCAAAATGTGATGAAGTAATTGTTTGATATACTCTCAACCTTCAAGGCACCTTATAGTCTGTGCCATGTAACATTAACTGAGGACCCTAGAACCCACAGGTGGGGAATAGCATCAAAGTTAATTCATTACCCCACCACTAATTTATTTTATATTTTATATTTTTTATTTTCCATTTCTTGAATTTTACAAGTATTCATTATTATTTCCTGTAATTTATTTATTATTACTTCTAATTGTTCATCTTGTTTAATCCGATTAATTAATTTTTTTATTTCGTCTTTTATTTTATCCCAATTATTTATGTATTGGTGTAATCTTTTTAATTTTTGTATTTTCTTCATCTGTCCTACTATCATTCTAAAAGTAATTTTGTTATGGTTGCTAATACTCTTTACTACATTCCAGTATTTTACTTTGTTTTCTAAATCTCTAGTTATGGTTCATATGGTATAAGAAGGCCACTTTCTGACAGTCAGTGAGTGGCAACTTAACGTTTACGAAACGAACAAAGTGCCATTTACAAAATCCTGTCTCAGCTGATGCACGAACGAACAAAAGTTAAAATTACGTTGGCTATTCTGAGTGCACTGCCAATGCACATCACAAAAGCAGAAAATACGCGGGTAAGAAAGAGTTCTTACATTTATTAATGCATTTTATTTTACAAGGACACAAAACAATGGTTGTTAGTGTTAAAAACTAAACTTCGTGATAATGTAGTTACGTATAGGTGTTCAAAATGAAATGTACAATAGAACGATACGACGCGGAAAAGTTTTCTGAAGTTGTGCTAACTTCAGAAAGTTTTTTCACATTGTATCATCCCTCTCCAACCTCACTTTCAACACGTCCTTGATATTAATTCGAAAAGCATACAGAAATATTGCATAATATTGTTGAATTATTTTTCTATTAATTTGACGAAACGACACGAATTTGAAATATATTTCCAGCCCGTAATCTAAAAACAATCAATTAAAAATAATACGCTATTTGTTATCCAAAAACAGCGGCTCAAACTTCGCCGTGACGCTTTGCGCGCGATCTCTCGGATATTATGCGAGGTATTACCGGCCAGAAATGAACCTCTTTTTTGCGCGATATATAACGAATTTACAAACAAATGCCAATAGTTATATTTTTCCACGAGCTCTGCATAATTTTTAAAGTAACATATATTTCATGTAAAATGATTTGGAGTAAAAGTCATTTATATTCGGCCGGTAATCGTTCGTCTACGTAAATTATACGCCATATTGTTCTCATCAAACCCATCTCCTTGTTTGTAGAAAGTACGACGCGTGAATAGTTTTTAAGCAATTCTAATGTTATTCCACGTCACATATTTCCAACTCGAATATATTAGCTACAACGCCCAAAGTGTGATAATAGATACAACAGACCGTCTCGCAAATTTTAACCCAAAATTACTATCTCGAACAAATTAAAAAAGAGTTAGCAAATATTTAATTATTTGTAACATTTTATATTTTTACTTGTATAACCTACTTTTTTTTTTTAGACATGTCAGTCTTAAAGTATCTTAAAATTTGTTTAGCTTAACAGTACAATGGCAAGTGGATTAGCTGACAGCGTGTTGATAAAAAATACAGCTCCGACTTGATGGACCAGTTGATAAAAAATACAGCCCCGACTTGATGGACCAGCTGATGGCGGAAGGATGCATAGTCACATGTATTCAGACGTAAACAGTGGCGCTACTTTCGCAGACCTGTCAGAAAACGGCCTTCTTATACAGTATGGACTATACCAGTGTTATATCTGTATTTTCTTGACCATGGATTGAGTCGAAATTGTAGAGGTTTCCTTCTCTATTGCAAATTTTCCAGTTATATTTTTCAATTAAATATAATATTTCATCCCCTCTATCGTGTTGGTTTTTTGAATGCCAAATTGCAGATTTAGCATTGATGTACCTCCTATTATTAATTTTTTATTTCCTAATTCTTTGATAATTGTAACTATTTGTCTAATTATATAGTCTATTTCTTGATTTGGGGGCACATATACTGACATCAATGTTAATTCTTCTTCATTTATTACAATTTTTTCTATCGTTATTTCCTTGTATGACAAGTACTGTAAATTTAATGTTTTATATTTTACATCCACGTTAATAACTGCCCATTCATTTATGGTTCTTGTATTGGTGCTATATCATATTGTTTTTCGTATAATTGATTTGTAAAGGCTGTAGTTATTGTTTTTGATCTCTGTAAATTTATCTGAACTATTTTTAAATTACTAATATTGTTTTTCTGACTCATCTAATTAATTTATTTTGAAAAGTGATGCTTTTTATAACTATTAATTTTAATCACCAAAATCTGTTTCTCTTTTAAATTTATCCCTTGCCATTATATAGCATGGAAAGTTATTATCGGTTGTTGTGTGTTTAATTTATATGACATGTTTTTGGTTCCTAACGTTATTGGCTACTTCACATGTAGTTTTTTCGTGACCTGATCGCTACATCTACTGCAAATTATTTCTAGTTGTCTACATCTCTTATCCGTGTGCCCGTATCTCTAGCATTTCTTACATCTCATTGGTGAAATAAATTCTTTGATTTTATACGCCTCCCATTCACTGTAAATTTTTGTTTTTGTTTTTAGTTTTTTATAAATACTCTGACTTATTTCTATTACTACATTCATTCTATTTTTGATTATTCTAGTTTCAAAGCAAATTTTTGTGTTGGTATTGTGGGTTTCTTCTTATTCTTCTGTTAAATTTTTTTTGTATAGTATCTCCATAAATTCTTCTTTTTTAATGTCTGCATTTATTTCGTATATAATAATTTTAGGATTTATCTTTTACAATCTGTCTAATTTTAATTTTATTTTTTTATAAAATATTTTTGCTTCGATTCTTTGAGCTTGTTCCTCATCCGGGACTTCGATTATTATTGCATGTGAATTTGTTTTTTTTATTTTATTGATCTGAATTTTCTTTTCGTTCGGCCTAATATAATTTGTCAATTCTCTTCTAGTGTTTTCACTGCTACCATCCTTGTTAGTTTGTTCGGGCTTGATGATAATATTTATTGGTTTTGATTGTTCTTCTTTCAAACTTCTCTTGGCTCCTACTTTCCTCTTTATATTTTTATTTGTTGTCATTTATTGTTTTCCCTTTCCATTAGTATCCCTTCCATCTGTGCTTTCAGTTTAACTATTTCGTGGTTTTGTCTCAGTATAATATCTTGCAGTTCTGTTAACTTCCCTATAATATCTGTTTGTGTACCTCTTTATTTTTATTTTTGACTATTATTTGGAATTCTTTTACTATTTACTTTATTGTTTCGTTTAGATCTTCAATTTTACCTTTTTTCTACTTTGTAATGTTAGTGAATATTCTTCCCTTTTCCTCTTCTCAATTTCTTCGTGTAATCTTGTGTTTACTAGTTTATTAATTTCTTGAATTTCTTCGTCTGGGGTCTCAAGAGCCCAATTTAGAGACTCTTGAGTTGTGTTAATTTGGTCCTTGTTTCTGGTTGCTGATGCTTCCCTACTGGCGGGTGGTGGTGTTCTGGTTTTTCCTGATATGTTGAAAATCTTTTGTTTTGCTTTAGGCATAGAGCTTATAGCTCTGCTGATCCTACCACTACTGGAGGGTGTATTCCCTGATGCCATCACTATACTACGCTAATCTAAACTAGCGTTTTTGAGCTCCTGGCTGTCGGCCCTACTCTGCTCGGTTTTCTTGGGTCCACTTGCAACAATTTTTGAAATAAATGTTAAGGTTTTAAGTTTTTCTTTTGAATGTTCTACATTTTCTTCTTTTATTTCTTCTGGTTCCAAAAATGTCTTGTTTATGTAAATCCGTCAACCCTGAGCCGGGCTATTCGAGTTTTTAATTATTACTGATTCAGCAGAATTCAGTGATTGTTTTTAATTTTTATAAAATACTACGTGACTTACTGATTCCAATATATTTCACTTTCTTTGCTACGGTTGTTAGTTGACGAGATATTAATTATTAAAAATTTTGCTGATTAATTATTTTTTCTAATAGCGGTGAAGTATATTTCTAATATGCATTATTAGATAGCACATATATGATTACATGGATCTGATGAGGGGGCAAAATGTTGTTCGTTTTGGCCTAAAGTCGTTATTTAAGGAGTTACTAATGGTTTTATGAAATTTCATGAAATCCTTAAATAACTTGACAAAAACTGTACACTGCCGAATTTTGTACTTTCNATTCAGTGATTGTTTTTAATTTTTATAAAATACTACGTGACTTACTGATTCCAATATATTTCACTTTCTTTGCTACAGTTGTTAGTTGACGAGATATTAATTATTAAAAATTTTGCTGATTAATTTTTTTTTTTAATAGCGGTGAAGTATATTTCTAATATGCATTATTAGATAGCACATATATGCATACATGGATCTGATGAGGGGGCAAAATGTTGTTCGTTTTGGCCTAAAGTCGTTATTTAAGGAGTTATTAATGGTTTTATGAAATTTCATGAAATCCTTAAATAACTTGACAAAAACTGTACACTGCCGAATTTTGTACTTTCNCTAATGGTTTTATGAAATTTCATGAAATCCTTAAATAACTTGACAAAAACTGTACACTGCCGAATTTTGTACTTTCGACGAAGGTCTTCTGTATTTTTATCTTGGACTTCTGTACTGGATTTAAATCGCGAATCCCCAGTTCTTTTCCACAGTGAGGTTAATGAACTTTTTGGCAAGGAATTTAATTTCGGGAGGTGGGAATTCACAGGTTCGTCACTGCAGTGCACTTTTATATGGAGTCTAAACTACACTGAAGAGCCAAAAAAAAAACTGGTATAGGCGTGCATATGCAAATAACAGAGGCATGGAACCAATCAGGGTAACGCGATGCGGTCGGCAGCGCCTATATAAGACAACAAGCGTCTGGCAAAGTTGTTAGATCGGTTACTGCTGCNTTTCGGGAGGTGGGAATTCGCAGGTTCGTCACTGCAGTGCACTTTTATATGGAGTCTAAACTACACTGAAGAGCCAAAAAAACTGGTATAGGCATGCATATGCAAATAACAGAGGCATGGAACCAATCAGGGTAACGCGATGCGGTCGGCACGCCTATATAAGACAACAAGCGTCTGGCAAAGTTGTTAGATCGGTTACTGCTGCTACAATGGTAGGTTATCAAGATTTAAGTGAGTTTTAACGTGGTGTTATAGTCAGCGCACGAGAGGGGGACATAGCATATCAGAGGTAGTGGTAACATTTGGATGTTCACGTCCGACAATTTCACGAGTGTACCAAGAATATCGGGAATCCGGTAAAACATCAAATCTTCGACATTGCTGCGGCCGGAAAAAGATCGTGAAAGAACGGGACAAATGGCGACTGACGAGAATCATTAAACATGACAGACGTGCAACCCTTTCTCAAATTGGCGCAGATTTCAATGCTCAGGCATCAACAAGTTCCAGCGTGCGAACTATTCAACGGATCATCATTTATATGGGCTTTCGGAGCCGAAGGCCCACTCGTGTACCGTTGTTGACTGCACGACACAAAGCTTTACGCCTTGCCTGGGCCCGCCAACACCGCCATTGGAATGTTGATGACTGGAAACACGTTGCCTGGTCTGACGAATCTCGTTTCAAATGGTATCGGGCGGATGGACGTGTATGGGTATGGAGACATCCTCATGAATCCATGGACTATACATGTCAACAGAGGACTATTCAAGCTGGTGGAGGCTTTGTCGTGGTATGGAGCATGTGCAGTTGGCATGAAATGGGACCCCTGATAAATCTAGATAAGACTCTGATAGGTGAGAGATACATAAGCATTCTGTCCGATAACCTGCACCCATCCATGTCCATTGTGCATTCCGACGGTGGTGGGCAATTCCAGCAGGACAATGTGTTACCCCACACATCGAGAGTTGCTACGGTGTGGCTCCGGGAACACACTTCTGACTTTATACACTTCCATTGACCACCTAAATCACCAGACATGAACATTATTGAGCATATCTGGGATGCCTTGCAANCACCCATCCATGTCCATTGTGCATTCCGACGGTGGTGGGCAATTCCAGCAGGACAATGCGACACCCCACACATCGAGAGTTGCTACGGTGTGGCTCCGGGAACACACTTCTGACTTTATACACTTCCATTGGCCACCTAAATCACCAGACATGAACATTATTGAGCATATCTGGGATGCCTTGCAACGTGCTGTTCAGAAGAGATCTCCACCGCCTCGCACTACAATGGATTTGTGGACTGCCCTGCAGATTCATGGTGTGAATTGCCTCCTGCATACCTTCAGACATTAGTCGAGTCCATGCCTCGTCGTCTTGTGGCACTTCTGCGCGCTCGCGGGGGCCCTACACGATATTAGGCAGGTGTACCTGTTTTTTTTTTTTTTTTGGCTCTTCAGCATACTTTTGAATACTAAACTACAAAGCTGATTATCTTTTATGCTATTGCTTCTATCTTGCTGAAAATTTGCATAACACCTAAGTTTATAATACAATTTTATAAACGTTCACTATCTGTTCTTAATTTTTTTTTCTTGATGTGATATTAAATTTTTAATGATTTATAAAAAGTAAAAAAAAGTGTTTTTTTTTAGATTTGATTATAGCTAATTTAGAGTTCTGTGCTCAAACCTGATGAATATAAAACTGTATTTTTTAGCATTCACCACACTGTTCAAGGTTGTTATTTTAACACTGTCTTCTTTAATTAATTAAGCCTAAACTATAGGTCAGATTTTTTAAAACTCTTATCACTCGTCACTAGGGACCCCCGCATGGTCGCCTGTTGCTATGTTCCGCGCCTTTTTACCAGTTTTTAGGCCGACCGACCAGGAGCAACCAGAAACACTTCCTACTCAACTGGCGAAATCCTGGGCTCTTTCCGAAAGGAATAAAGAACTGAGATGTGATTTCTGCACGTTCTTTCTTTCCCAGAACGAGGTAGACGATGCCTTCATGTCTAAGCATGTTTTTCGCGATGAAGCGACGTTCCATACAAATTATAAGGTGAACCGTCACAATGTGCAGACATGGGGTCAGGAGCCCCCATCATGAGACCACCAAACACGATTGTGCTTCCCCCAAAGTAAACATATTTTGCACTTTATCCAAAGTCATGGTCAAATTTTTTNTCTTTCCCAGAACGAGGTAGACGATGCCTTCATGTCTAAGCATGTTTTTCGCGATGAAGCGACGTTCCATACAAATTATAAGGTGAACCGTCACAATGTGCAGACATGGGGTCAGGAGCCCCCATCATGAGACCACCAAACACGATTGTGCTTCCCCCAAAGTAAACATATTTTGCACTTTATCCAAAGTCATGGTCAAATTTTTTGGGGTGATGGTCAACGTCACTTTTTTCTCGAGCATTCCATGGTGGCCATTTTTTAAGCCAGTACCCAAACTTCATGCTCTTGCATTCCAGGTCGTCCCCGCGACGACACCACCAGATCCCCGTGACTATGCCCTGTTTGGTCGGGGGTTCCTATGGCGACGCCCTGACCCCAGATCCCTGCCACGATGCCCCGGGGAGGTTTTCTCCACGTGCTGCATGCTCATAGCAACCATTTTGTAAACCAGTACCTAAAATTCACACTTTAGCATTCCAAGCTGGAGGATCCCCATAATGACAGGTCGTTACGACGAAGCCCCGACCCCAGATTTCCTCTCCTGCCTGTCCTGACATGAAAACACTCCCCCACAGTTTCACCAACCCAGCTCCGTGCAAACCCCGGCCAGGCGGAAAGCAAGAATACTTACACGATGCATGTCGGAACAATAATCCACACACACACACACACACACACACACACACACACACAATTAAATAAATAAACATTATTCAAGTTTATTTACTCAAAATTACATTCCATTACAGTACATACACAGCTCTTGCAGAAAAAAATTACACATCACTAAGTGCAAATCTGAGGACCCAACTGTTATGGCGAGGGTGAAAGCCTGCCTACTTAACGAATAGACGATTACCCTTGCGACATTACACCTTCTCGACCAAATAGGTGTCAGCCAACTGTATTAGCACAATCTCTTGTTCGTAAAAGCCTCCTTTCAGCTTGTCACCATTCAGATCGACGAGTTCATAGGTCCACGGTTCGTAATAGCGAATCTTGTCAACACGATAAACCTCCACATACCAATTCGGCATGTAAGATTTTGCAAAAGTAGATTTGAGGCGTGAAATACGCACATAGTCACCAATCTTAGCTTTAGCCTTGTGTCGGTCCAATAGCTTCACATTTTTAAACACAGTCGCCAGTAAAGAATCGTCCTTAACATCCACCGGACGAATGTGAATGGTCCGGTGCACTCGTCCATTGTAGTCGGAAATCAGGAAAGGTAGTATGTCCAGCCAAACGTAACTACCCCGTGACGAAAACTCTCGCCACATAACAGTCTTCAGTGTGCAGTTAAATTGTTCCACGATGGAGGCCTTCTTATCACCATGCATACTGTAGTGATTAATCTTATTCACATTCATTAGTGAATGGAAGGCCGTATTGTAGAATTCTCTGCCAAGATCAGTCTGCATAATTTTATGTGGTCCCTTATCTTGTAAAACTGTCTTCATTGTGTTAGCAATTTTTCCTCCGAACAGGGACAGCCCAAGCATATTTGCTGAAACAATTTATTACAGCGAGCATGTATCTATAGCCCTTATTAACAGAGGCATACAGAATCATTTCCACCAGATCAGCTTGATACGAATCACGAAGTCCAAAGACGAGTACTCTTTGCCTGCGGTAATTGCGTCGTGCAGGCCAGTGAAGCTCAGCGGCGATCTGTGCACGAGACATCGTCAGTACACGTATCCACATTCACACAATTATTCCACAATATTCACAATCTCATTCGTGTGTGAATGATTGCCCGCCTGTTGAGACGCGACGAGCAGCCCTGGACATGATACAAGCTCATTCACATCGTCCCAGAACACATACTCTAGCTGACTGCTCCGATCAGGCTTCGAAGCCAGTCCCGAGCCACTAGCTATGCCAACGTCCGGAAACAGCTAGGCAAGAATGTGAATTTCGGATGTCTCATCCTTATAAGTGTTGCTGGTTGAATCATTGTCAGTCAAATATGCACTCATGAGGCTAAGTAATCTCGTATTGCTGAAGTGCATCTTGCATAAACTCGCCGGGATATCGTTTAAACAACAGCTCGCAGAGGCCCGGAGACGCCCGTATTGCTTTATTATCAATCTGTATAAAATTATCGGGTAGAAAAAAAATTGCTTCTTCCCCAGGTACCATTTCTTATTCCGTTTATAAACACCAAATGTGCCATAATTAAACATCGTGTACGAAGAGAGATAATTTTACGAACAGTGGCCGAGCGTAATTGAGAACCGTAATTTTTGCGTTTCAATATAGCTGAAGACAAATCATCGACGTTGTCCACAGTATCATTCGGAGGTATCTTGAGTTCGACGGCCGGTTCAGACTTCACGTCGATAGGGGGAACAGTTTGCCTCTGTAAAGTATCCAACCGAGATGTGAGTGGACAGAAGGTCTCTTCCAATACAGCATCACGCTCCATACGAGCGCACTTGGTAACGCACGCTATGTTGCATGATACAATACATGTACACCTCCCCGACTACAAGTCACCAGAGTCCCCAGTTCCAGACAATGCTGCTGCTGCTGGCACCACTATCATCGACATCATCGACGATGACACCCAGCACCAGCCCCACCCCCAGACGCAAGAGAGCTTAGAGGACGGTGCCTACAGCCAACAAGACTGCAGAGGTGCCTGCCGCCACCCCCTTCAGCACTGCGGTAGGTCATCATCTCTATCGTGGACCAAGACAGTCGTTTGATTAATTTCCGAGGCGAGGAGATAACAGTACGTTTACATTTAAGGAAAGATGGAACTGAAATTTAAATGCATGCATACAAAATCAATGAAAGACGCTTACCATGCCAAACCGAAAGTCAGTACGAGTCGAGCATGCAGAGCGCTAACACCTGAAAACATTCGTTTCCTTAGAAGATTGGGTCTGACGATCAACAGTAAGTATGGATGTGGAAATATTAAACGTAGCAGGGCCGGCGGGGTTCGAAGACGCGATCACCAATGCGAAAATCCACATTTACTAGCCCGATCTGCCAGGCCTGGACGTACCTTCGTCCGGGTTCGGATCTCGGTGCAAGAACCAAGATATATACAAAGTTACGTGTAATTCATATTTGCGGTTCCGAGGAACTCTAACAAAGCCAGGTAATGCCCTAACCGCGACAACAAAAAGCATTAGAAAAGGTATACTACACATGATAAGTAGAATCGCGTACGAACTGAACGGATGTGAAGTAGATGCCACAAGAGACGTTGGAATCACAGTCACCATAAATAAATACCTCTCATTGATGCATAACCAACTGCCGGCAGCCAAAATGCCAGGCTGGGGGATCGAAGAGGACTTTAGGGTCCCCGTCTATGCTAACGGTGCATTTGAAATATGTATTCCTCTAGCCATGCTGTTAGGGTTCGCCGAAGACTACAAGCATGTAATTATTAACTCAAAGCAAGAGTTAGTTATTCTCTTGGCCAACACGCAAGCGAACGCACTCCTGGACGCTGGCGAAGCACCGGAAGCCGCAGTGCTGGCTATGCCTTCTACTGACTGGTTACTGTCCCACGTGAAGGTAAAAATGTCATAGCGTGTGAAATTTTGGAAATACGCGGAGAAAGGCAGGAACGTCGATATTACGTTTTGTACATGGAGTTTAGAGATGTACCCGAGTGTACCGCGCTCCGTGAGCGTAAATTGGAATTTTAAAACTAGTTTCATGAGTGAAAAACCTCGCTATATAATAGTTGCGTTTCAGACAGGCAAACAGAATGCCATCAATATGGACTGTTCAAAATTTTCCCATGTAAATATTAAGAATGTTAAAATTTTCTTAAACTCGGAGGCTTACCTGTATGAAGATTTAAACATTGATTTTGTACATGGTACTGTATCAAATGTATGCCGACTTTCAGAGATCCTACTATGGACAAACGCAGGCACCGATGCTGAAACCGAACGTGTTCATGAACACAGCACCTCTACTAGTGTTTGACGTTAGTAAACAGGACGACAGATTAAAGTCAGGCGTGGTGAACTGTAGGATTGAAATAACCACCTCGGAGAATTTCCCAGCTTTCACTAAAGCCTACACATTAATAATTCACGGCAGACTAGTCACGTAATATGTACTCGACAGAGTAGTTAAAATACTGACGTAAGTTACAATTACAGCCCATTCATCATCCGACCTTCATAATGTACGTGAACTTTCAGGGCTGCGTTGTCACAGCATGGCTTCATTATGAAACGTATCTGTATAGTATATGTTGACGGACATACAGCAACAAATACATTGCTGGAAAAACACTATCACGGACTCAAATGGGGCGAGGGTGATGTAGAATACTATAAAGTGCAAGATGTACTTACCTCAATGTTAAACGAGGATGGTGCAGTCTTCGTGGCCGGCCCGGAGCAGAAGAGGTGGTTAAGCGTCTATTGCACCGCTAAAGTAAAATTATGTGATGTACAGACAGAGTATGACTGTCCTTCGTTTAGAAAGTTGAAGGTGCGGTACATGAAAAAATCGAACACGTGTGCACTGGATGCAGACTGTACCGAGCGTGTCTGTGCTTGAACGCACTGTTGTTAAGGATGTGGGTTATGACCCACCGTGGGAGGAGGGTGATATTTTCGAACATCAGCCATTATATATAGCAGACCTGCGAGGAGGGGAACCACTGTACTACACGTTAACATCATGGATGGACTTTTTGCGAAGTTGAACGGTAATGCCCAGTATAGGGCACTGTCGGACCTCGTGGTCGGAAAGCTGTACATGTGCACGGCATTCAACCCGCTAGACAAGTACGAGGGTGACGTGACGACCGGCTACTGGCGCGTTCATTTCAAACCTCTCGGCCAGCCCGCCCAAGTGTAAAGTTGGAACGGACTTGAACACTGGGAGTGTCAAAGCGAAGAGGACTGCCTATACCCGGTACCATGCAGTGTTGTTTTATGCGCGGTATATTACCTGAGGCCGAACACGAAGCTACCTTGCTCCACCAGCACTATGTTAGCACGTGCAAGCGAAGAGAATATACGTCAGGTATGGTTTACTCAAACAATTGTATATAAACTATGTCGGACTAACAGTGAATCATTCAGTAGACAATTAACGCTGCTGCCATGTGCAATATGTTTGACATACGTGACTGTGTGGCATTTCTGCCAGAAGATGTGGACTTGTACATGTACAGGAGAGCAGTGTTTAAACCAGAGCTTGGACACGAGCAAGTGCAGATATGTGACGGTGAAAATCATATGTGGGGATATCACGACGCTTGGGATAATTTCCACTTTGAGATTCTACCCTGCTACAAGTACGATAGGTGCACCGTCGCTAATCTCCGGCCAAACAGCCAGCTCCCTGCAAATGAACATATTATAGCATTATGTGTTGAATTTGAAGATACTACTTAACTATGTCACAAGAACAAGAAAGTGGACTTTACCCTGTGAGATGTAGATACTGGCTCAAACTACCGATGGACTGAAGAGTGTACAGGCCACATACATTCGAGTACGCTGGAAGACTTTGGTAGCAAATGGATTCTACCCTGCTCTGCTAAGGTATGTTGTGTATATAACTGAAGGGGAAAAAACTACAAGTTTTTCATGAACGTGGGAGCAGCACCGACCAGGGTATGTGGAGTATATAAGTGAAAAAAAAAACCATTCCTACACCATGAACGCCGAAGCTCCAGACAGCACGATGTTCGAGGGAGAACTAACATGTCACAGCAAGTGCAAGTGTTGTCAGGTTATTTATGACCCTATTGGACACATTCTACTGCTATTGAACAAAGCTCTGAAGTAGTGGTGGTGACTTCACATACATAGAGAGAACTATATAAGCCATGTGTATCCTGTCATCCGACCTCAGTGAGCTAGCGACGAGATAAACATGCCATTCCGTCCAGAGACTACTTACAGCAGTGTAATGCCTGGTAACAACAGCGTTACCTATGCCCTTGGCGACGTGGCGGAGCTGAGAACCTACAGTGAAGAGTGTGACGGCATTGCACATTGGCTGCATGCCCACAACCCTACAGCATACGACCACTGCCAGCAGATGATCGACTGTAGTGTGCTGGGGAGGTGTGTTGTTCATAATATGAGAACAAACACTCCCCAGCCATGTGGGCAGGACGATTTTATAATAAAACGTTTTCTACAGGAGCTCTGCACACTGTTCGGCGGGCAACGAGAATCCCACATCTAGTATTTACTGTGTCTCCATGTTGTCTTCGAAACGAGACGAGGTGGTAACGCACGCTATGTTGCATGATGCAATACAAGTACACCTCCCTGACTACAAGTCACCAGAGTCCCCAGTTCCAGACAATGCTGCTGCTGCTGTCACCACTATCATCGACATCACCGACGATGACACCCAGCACCAGCCCCACCCCCAGACGCAAGAGAGCTTAGAGGACGGTGCCTACAGCCAACAAGACTGCAGAGGTGCCTGCCGCCACCCCCTCCAGCACTGCGGTAGGTCATCATCTCCAGCGTCCAACCTGCCTGACACAAAGAAATTGTCCGTAGCGGAGAAGAAGGTGCTACTACGATAACTGTTCACCTCGCTTCTCGGAGAGAGAGAGACAGAGAGAGAGAGAGAGAGAGAGAGAATGTTTTTTTTTATAATTGAAAAACTGTTTATATATTTTTGTGACAATATTTATGTGTGTATTACTTCTCACTCTCTGTGTATTTTTTATCTGTTGGTGTAGGCGGTGGTGGGGTGAGATGTCAAAACCTATACCTAAAATGCACGTATTAGTATAGTGTTGATATTCAAACCTACCTACCTCTATATATATATCGCACGCACGGCCCCCCCCCNGCTGCTGCTGCTGGCACCACTATCATCGACATCATCGACGATGACACCCAGCACCAGCCCCACCCCCAGACGCAAGAGAGCTTAGAGGACGGTGCCTACAGCCAACAAGACTGCAGAGGTGCCTGCCGCCACCCCCTCCAGCACTGCGGTAGGTCATCATCTCCAGCGTCCAACCTGCCTGACACAAAGAAATTGTCCGTAGCGGAGAAGAAGGTGCTACTACGATAACTGTTCACCTCGCTTCTCGGAGAGAGAGAGACAGAGAGAGAGAGAGAGAGAGAGAGAGAGAGAGAGAATGTTTTTTTTTTATAATTGAAAAACTGTTTATATATTTTTGTGACAATATTTATGTGTGTATTACTTCTCACTCTCTGNCACACAAAATTTCTTTGGGTTTCGTTGTTACTAGTATATTAAAGGGAACATTTATTGACTCATAAGTAATGTGAACAGTATGCTGAGTTGGGAGTGAATCACAAGTATGCTGTCGGACTTATTAGTCTATGCAAAAATAGGTAGGGTGTATGTCATACACGGAGATGAATATATAAAATTGTTTGAAGAGTAACAAGTGTTACGTACGCTGAGTTGTGTGTGCAAGAGAGATATTTGTACGTCGGCAGTGACTCCTGGCGACGGGGAATAAGAAGGGGTGAGCGGTGTCGTAGTATTGTTATTCCAGCATAACACTCTCTCCGGCTGATGTGACTGCACGGGAGAGGACGACCAGTCTCCTCGCCCACTAGCCTGGTCAATCTCACAGTATAAATACTTCCAGCAGATCTGTAGTTTGTTACTTGTGATCTGGCACCTGTACGCTACACTGCTTGCTGCCTACGTTCGGTGCCTTCACAACACGCATTTCGCATCCCAACTACAACAGCTGCTCTGCACATCCATCGTCTGTGGTAAGTGTTCTCCGCTGCTGGGGTGGTGAGTACGCTTAACCCAAATCAATCTTACTAGTGTGACGCACTTACGTTGCCAGCAAGAGAGTGAGATAGAGTTGGTGAGAGAACTTTATTTTTCCACAGTGGCTGGGCGGTAAGCGACTGTTGAATGAATGTCTCGTATAGTCTGTCTCATGTAAGTTGGCTGGATTTTAACAGTTCGACGAAAGTAGCGACAATGTTTACTTTTCGTTTATATATCCTTCCGCCATCAGCTGATGCGNGCATCCCAACTACAACAGCTGCTCTGCACATCCATCGTCTGTGGTAAGTGTTCTCCGCTGCTGGGGTGGTGAGTACACTTAACCCAAATCAATCTTACTAGTGTGACGCACTTACGTTGCCAGCAAGAGAGTGAGATAGAGTTGGTGAGAGAACTTTATTTTTCCACAGTGGCTGGGCGGTAAGCGACTGTTGAATGAATGTCTCATATAGTCTGTCTCATGTAAGTTGGCTAGATTTTAACAGTTCGACGAAAGTAGCGACAATGTTTACTTTTCGTTTATATATCCTTCCGCCATCAGCTGATGCGTCCAGTGGAGGTTTTTTTTTTTTATCAACACACACTGTCAGCTAATCCACTTGCCTTTGTACTGTAATGGTAAACCAACTTTAAGGTTGGTTTACCATGAACTTGTTATATTGTTTTAAGATGTAGATACCTTAGGGATAACAGCATAATTCTTTTTGAGAGCTCAAATCGACAAAAGAGATTGCGATCTCGATGTTGAATTGAGATTATAATTAGGTGTAGATGTTTAATTATTAGGTCTGTCAACCTTTAAATTCTTACATGATCTGAGTTCAAACCGGCGTGAGCCAGGTTGGTTTCTATCCTTAAAATATTATTTTATGTTAGTACGAAAGGACCATGTAAATCAAATATTTTGTTTAATTTTGATTAATTTTATTAATTTGGCAGATTTAAGTGCATTAAATTTAGAATTTAATTTATATTGTTATAACAATAATTAATATTGATAACTATTGATTTCTTTTTTAATTTTGATTATTTTTGTTTTGGTGAGTGTTGCCTTTTTTCCCCCTTAATTGAGCGTAAGATTTTAGGTTATATTCAATTACGTAATGGCCCTAATAGGGTTAGATTTATAGGTATTTTACAACCATTTTCTGATGCTATTAAATTATTTACTAAAGACAATGTATTACCTCGCTTTTCTAATTTTATTCTTTATTATTTTTCACCTGTATTTAATTAATTTATTTCTTTAATTGTTTGGATTGTGATTCCTTATTTTAGTAATATTTTTATTTATAGTTTAGGGGTTATATTTTTTCTTTGTTGTGCAAGTTTAAATGTTTATGTATTATGATTGCTGGTTGGTCTTCAAATTCTAATTATGCATTATTAGGTGATCTTCGATCTGTAGCTCAAACTATTTCTTATGAGGTAAGTTTATTTTTAATTTAATATATTTTATTGTTATTACTGGTAGTTATTGTTTAATTGATTTTTATTTTTTTCGGTATTATTGTTGGCATATTTTGTCTTTTTTTTNGTTATTACTGGTAGTTATTGTTTAATTGATTTTTATTTTTTTCGGTATTATTGTTGGCATATTTTGTCTTTTTTTTTAATCTGAATTAGTATCGGGATTTAATGTTGAATATAGAAGAGGCGGGTTTATTTTAATTTTTTTAAGNTTTTTTTTTAATCTGAATTAGTATCGGGATTTAATGTTGAATATAGAAGAGGCGGGTTTATTTTAATTTTTTTAAGAGAGTATTCAATAATTTTATTTATGAGATTGTTATTATGTATTTTTTTTCTTGGTTGTGACTTATTTTCTTTAAAATTTTTATTAAAATGGGTTTTAATTTTATTTTTTATTTGTTTGGATTCGCGGTACTTTCCCTCGTTTCGCTATNAAAATTTTTATTAAAATGGGTTTTAATTTTATTTTTTATTTGTTTGGATTCGCGGTACTTTCCCTCGTTTCGCTATGATACATTGATAAATTTTGCTTGAAAATATTTATTTACCTTTATCTTTAATTATTTAATTTTTTTTATTGGCCCGCGGTAGGTACGAGGGATTAATGCGTCTCAAGGTAGAACCTCATACGCTTAAAGGATAGGGAATTTCATGNAAAATTTTTATTAAAATGGGTTTTAATTTTATTTTTTATTTGTTTGGATTCGCGGTACTTTCCCTCGTTTCGCTATAATAAATTGATAAATTTTGCTTGAAAATATTTATTTACCTTTATCTTTAATTATTTAATTTTTTTTTATTGGATTTTAATTGTTTATTATTTCAATATTTATTTATTGAAGTAATTTGAGTATATTTAAGATAATAGAAGTTTAATCTTTTTCATATTTTCAAAATGTGTGTTTCTATAAAACTTATTAAATTTATTATTATATTANAGGGGCGGGTAGATCCCGGAGCGGCGCAGCCGCCAGCACGATGTTCACTCCACGACAGCCAGGACTCGTTTTTTATTGGATTTTAATTGTTTATTATTTCAATATTTATTTATTGAATTAATTTGAGTATATTTAAGTTAATAGAAGTTTAATCTTTTTCATATTTTCAAAATGTGTGTTTCTATAAAACTTATTAAATTTATTATTATATTATTTCAATATATTTTAATTACGTTATCAAATAGGAAATATGAAAAGTAAATAAAGGTTAATACTTGTCTTATAATGTATGGTTCTTCAACTGGTTTTGCCCCTATTATTGTTAATAATGTAGTTGTTACTATCATCCAAAATGTTATTTGGTTAATAGGGAAAAATGTTATTCCTTAGAAATTTCTTTTATAAATGGGTATAATTATTAGAATAAAAATTGATAATATTAATGCAATTACCCCCCCCCCCCNTCTAGGAATTGAGCATAAAATTGCATATGCAAATAGGAAATATAATTCTGGTTGAATATGTGTTGGGGTTACTAATGAATTTGCTGGTGTAAAATTATCTGGGTCTCCTAACAGGTAGGGGTCTATTAATGTTAAATAGGTTAATAATATAATTATTATGATGAATCCAACAGTATCTTTTAATGAAAATTATGGATGGAAAGGAATTTTATCTAAGTTTTTTTTAGTTCCTAATGGATTATTTGATCCTGTTTGATGTAGGAAGAGTAGGTGAATTATTACTATTCCTGATAATGCGAATGGTATTAGAAAATTAATTGTAAAGAACCGATTTAATGTTGCATTGTCTACAGCAAATCCACCTCATACTCATTGTACTGATTCTACACCTAAATATGGAACTGCTGATAATATTCTTGTAATTACTGTAGCCCCTCAAAAAGATATTTGTTCTCATGGCAATACATATCCTATAAAAGCTGTTATCATTACTAATAATAGTATTACTACCCCTGTTGTTAATGGCTGAATAAATTTGTAGGACCCGTAATATAAACCTCATCCCACATGTAAATAAATACATACAAAAAATATTGATGCACCATTTGCATGTATTGTTCGTATTAATCATCCATTATTTACGTCTCGGCAAATATGTCTTACTCTGTTGAAAGCTATTTCGATATTAGGTGTATAGTGTATGGCTAGAAATAATCCAGTTATAATTTGTATAACTAAACCTAATCCTAATAGTGATCCGAAATTTAATCATGATGAAATATTAACAGGAGTTGGTAAATCTACTAATGAATTGTTTATTAATTTTATTATTGGGTGGGTTTTACGCATAGGTATATTCATTAGTTATAAGTTATTTGTAATGGTCTTTTGTTTGAGTTTGTAATGTTAAATACTGTAATTATAGTGTATAATAAATATATTACTAATAAGATAATTGTGATGTTGATGGGTGATGTATATACTTTTATTAATAATAACTTGTTTATTGTAATTAAGGTTATATCATTATTTATAATATTTATTTTATTCTTAATAAAGATTGTTGTAAATGTTAATATTATTACCAATAATATTCTNTATCATTATTTATAATATTTATTTTATTCTTAATAAAGATTGTTGTAAATGTTAATATTATTACCAATAATATTCTCTTTATTGGTAATGAGAATATTATATTAGGTACTAATCTTGTTATATAAATAAATAATACTACTATTCCTCCAATATATACTAAAAATAAAATATATGCAAATCAGAAGGATTTATATATTATACCTGTTATTATTACGATAATTACTGTTTGTATAATAATAATTGTTCCTATGGATAATGGGTGTTTTATTAGGAGAAAGATTATATTTGTTATAATTAATATTTTAATACAAAGGATAGTTTAAATATTAAAATAATAGTTTTGGGAATTGTTGATAGATTTGTTTCTTCCTTTGAAGTTTTAAGAAAAAGATTCATTTTTTATTTACAAGACCAATATTTTTTATAAATTATTAAAACTAGTGNTATCATTATTTATAATATTTATTTTATTCTTAATAAAGATTGTTGTAAATGTTAATATTATTACCAATAATATTCTATTTATTGGTAATGAGAATATTATATTAGGTACTAATCTTGTTATATAAATAAATAATACTACTATTCCTCCAACATATATTAAAAATAAAATATATGCAAATCAGAAGGATTTATATATTATACCTGTTATTATTAAGATAATTACTGTTTGTATAATAATAATTGTTCCTATGGATAATGGGTGTTTTATTAGGAGAAAGATTATATTTGTTATAATTAATATTTTAATACAAAGGATAGTTTAAATATTAAAATAATAGTTTTGGGAATTGTTGATAGATTTGTTTCTCCCTTTGAAGTTTTAAGAAAAAGATTCATTTTTTATTTACAAGACCAATATTTTTTATAAATTATTAAAACTAGTGTTAATTTATTTTATAATACCTTTATTTATATTTATTTGTGGTTTATTAGTTTTTTCTTTTAACTATTATCATTTTTTAATTACTTTATTAAGTTTAGAATATATTATTTTATCTTTGTTTTCATTTATTTATTTGTATATATTAGTTAATTTTGATACCTGCCAAATGCTGAAGTTTGGAAGTAGGTATTGATTCTGCTCTGCGGCGTGAGGCGCCAGCACATGATGCTAGCCCTCAGTGATAGGGCGTAGGAATACGTCGACACTGTTGTCTCTAGGTCCAATTTACTAATAACATACACTTTATTCGTGTGTTCACATAATCAAGTTTTATTGTTGCTTGAACAGGTTAACTGGTACATGAACTCACGAGACAAACTCCCTCCCTTTTCTGTACGTAGATTACGTGATACTTGG